>JAASFY010001270.1:0-10671 GCA_023334035.1 Globisporangium okanoganense
AATGACGACGCCACTACAGAGGAGGATACATCCGAGAAGCTCGACGAGCTGATGGAATTGCTCAAGTCAGAAGCGGCAGACGACGTTTGCAGTGAAATCGAGAAACTCCTGACGCGAGTTCTTGATTATGAGAGCACGAGAATGAACTCTGGAAACAGTCGTGGTCAAATAGCCGTCTCTTCACCGGTGAACTACCAGAAAATTCAGCAACGAATTTCAGCAGTGGCGACGAGAGAGTTGAAAAAGAAGTTTCCATCGTGTCGGGAAATAATCGAGCTTTACGGCGCCGAACAAACGATCGACGATTGGGACGGCTTCCTGCTGTCGTTTGAGGAGAAAGAAGCCATCGAGTACTCAAGCGTCAAGCGAAAAGACAAACTTGTCAAGCTCGCCACTCATAATGTCGCGGATATGGAGTCAAATCTGTCTGTGATTCGTTTGCAACAAGTTGCGCCATGGGAAGCTGAAATCGACGACAAGGTGGCGTTCCTACGGATTCAAAGTCTGATGGAAGGTTGGCAGACATTCATGGCGAAATACGTGGATGCTGTTGACGATTTGAGCACCCTGAAGCTGACCATCGGAGCTAGTCCTGAAGATGGCGACCAGTATTTCGCGGACCACATCGCAGAGCAGATTGCATCGCAAAGCAGTGCAAAGGGTGGTGTCGAGAACGAGCGGCTTCAAATGATCGCTGTTGGAGCGTTGGTGGGACAGTTGCGCGACTCGAGTCGATGGAGTTCGCCGTTGGTGCAACAGTCCGTGAATGGAATCATCGAGAAGCTGAACACCAGGCTATCGAGGGCCATGCAAGACACCAGGGTATTTCCGAACGAGAGCCATCACATCACCGCTCTCAGTACTGTTATCGGGTTACATTTGGCGCTTGGAAACCGTCCGCTGGACTCAAGGAAAGAAGCAACGACTGAAGCGCTCCTGAAAAGGACTGAGCTGATTCTTCTTGGACTGGCACAGGAAGCGAGGTACCCGCTGCTGCAAGCCATGTCCACTCTATGTGTCAGTCACCTCGGCTGGTTGTGCGCCATGGCCGAAAACACACAGGATCGAGTCTATCTGATGTACACCCAAGGGCGCGTGAAGCTCATTGCAGTCTCTGTGCTGCATTTGAGTCTTCGAACAACGATAACCACCGCATCTGAGCTTCCAATAATCGCTGAGCGCGTCTTCTCTGAAGAAACCCTTGGTGCACAGCTGGTGGCGAGTTTCCAAAGTCCAGACGAGCACCGTACTGTGGTTGCTTGGGCGTCACTGATGGGCCTAGCTCGTTTGTCGTCTGGCTTCGCGTCTATTCAGAAAACGGGCTGGCTGGCGAACCTCCATGTCTTAATGACTCAAATTTGGCAACAGCACACAGCATCGGCGATGTTTGGTGTTGCTCTTGGACCGATTCTTCTCGAGTGCACGAAGAATAACCTCATTTCGGCGACTGAAGTCGTCCAATTTGCATCTGACTCGCTCAACCGACTCAAGACCGGCGCTGAAGAGACGTCGAAGGGCTTTCATCTGCTCGCTTTGAACTTCGTGCTCTGTCGGATGCCAGGCCACGGGTGTGTCGTCCACCAAGAGTTTGTGGAAGCGCTTATGGAGCAAACTCGATCGACTCTCGCAAGTGACAAGCCCTCCAAGTTTACGCGTCTGATGGCTCTGGCAGGCTTGGCAAACTGTTTCCACCGCTCCATCGGCATTCTCACTCTAAGCATTGGTCCAGTGCGCAGGCGAGACTCGGGGACATTGGAGTTCGTCTTCGAGCCAAGTGACGTCGAGACCGCAGTCGCAATTGTGCGGTCTTCGATGAAGAAAGACACGTTCAGCTGGTTCATCCTGGGGGCAATCTCTGCGGCTAGAGATTTGTTTTTCGTGGTGCAGAAGAAGAAAACGTTTGACGCGGAGATCTTCACGCTCCCGCCAAAGGGCATGCTCTTCAAGGCCATGGACATTTTGAAGAAACAGCAAAACAGCGGAGCTAACACTTCTGTGCGTGAAGATCGAGCTGCTTGTCACACCAGCGCGCGCTTGGTGAAATCCCTGATGTCGTGCCTGACTGCGAGTAGTGCGCTTCTTCCGCCGTTCGATTTTGAGTCACTGGTTCATCGTCTGATCAAGCGCTACTGTGACACGGATGTGACTGCCAGCTGCATTGCGTTCGCCATGACCCAGAGGGTTTGCGACGTCTACACTGTGAACCAATGGTACGCACGTGAGATGATTGCGAATTTGGAACCGCGAGTGCAGCGCGAGTTGGTCTCCGGTATCCTGCTACTGGCTGGACGAGTGGATACAGCGACATTGGAAAGCGTCGTGATGACCGTGTCGAACACTGTGTTGAACATGTGGGAGTTAGAAGCTCGCATCAATGAGCAGGTCATTGCTGTCATTGAAAGCTGGATCGACGTACTCGGACAGCTGGTAGAACGAGAGCCAACTGTCCGCGTTTCGTCGGAGTCCCGCGAGATCGTAAAGCGTGTGGCTATCCAACAAGTCTTACCACGCATCCAGCTCGTCCAGTCTGCTGAAGCAAGCTCCACTGCACTCGTTCGCCGCTTTGCTCGGCGGGTTCTTACAGAGATCCCACACCAGGACGGTATTGAAGACTTCGTGCTCAGTGCCTCTTCGCCGACGAGCTCACCACTGCAGATGCTTCAGAGAGCCACCATCTTTGCTGAGCTCTTGCGATCGAGGGCCGTGTTCTCTTCCGATAGACAAGCATCGATTATCTTCCAGTGGATTCTCCGTCAAGACTTCTCTCAATGGCGACACACGAGCTCACATATTCAAGTGCAGCTGATGCACGAGCTGTCGTCGTATGTGGTGGCTGTGGGAGCTGATACGACACCGTCTCAGAACATAGTCTCGTGGCTGCTTGAGGTGATGGATGCGTTTGGACGCACTTTCAGTGGACCGTCTTCAAGTTCAACGGATGAAGAGGACTTAATGAACAGAGACGCCCTCTTCACCTTCCTGGCGAGCATTTCATGCTGGAAAAGCGCTTTTAGCTATGAACGCCACGCCGCGCTCAGCCGCGTGTCGTCTCGCGACCCGGTGTCGCGTTTCGTTCAAGTGCTGCCGATCGGATTGCTGAGCGAGTTTGGCGCAAATGAGAGCTTCAGTGCTATGATGGAGCGCCTGTGGGGAGTGTATCAGCGTTTGCAAAATGCTGAGTTCCACAAAGGCGCGATCGACTACAAGCGCGTTCTCCGCGCTGTGATGCGTCAAGTGCACGTCGAAGCCCGCAGCCACGTGAGCCAGCAACAGAAAGACTCGCTTGTGCAGTTTTGGAGCTTGGACGGGCTCTATCATTAAAGGTATGTTGATGTGCACATGATCAAGCTGATTAATAGTGCTGACCTTTTTTGTTACTTGTAGGCGCGATGTTCGAAGCGTGTCAGCAGCGGGCTCGCAAGCTCACCAATTTCGAGACTCAACGATCCAGTCGTGCCCCTTGCTTGCGCGAAGGAAAAAAATGCGGATTGAACAAAAACTGAAGAACGTACAAGAATGAGCCACGTACTATTGCTTGTTGACGTGAGTGCAAATGCTAAAATATAAAATCGCACATTAAAATTGAAAAACACTGGAAAAGCTGGGGCGACGCTCACTTCTTGGCCGTGTTAGTTGGAGTGACGCTGATCGGGATGTCGGCATCTTGCTGGCTTGCAAAGGAGTTGAATATCTGCTCCAGCGTTGTCTGCGAGACACTGTATTCGCGAATCGCCAAGCTCGTCTTCGCGTTTTCAACCAACTCGAACACGGACGAGAGCTTCAGTTGAGGGCAATGGCTTGCTGGGCTCCTGCTGTCCGGCTTCAGCTCGAAGGTGCCGACCAGACTCTGGCTGTGGATCTTGAACCAGCACGAGTCGTTCTTGCGATCGAGCAGCTCAGCCGAGCCAAAGCTTCGCACCAGGAACTCCGAGATGCTCTCGAATCTCGACTCATTCATCCACCACGCGGCAAAAGTGGACGCCAAGACGTACCCGTCGCGCTCGAGACTGTGGGCGATGGTATATCCGGTTTTGTGTGCGTTGGAGATCTTGGCAGCCCACACAGCGTTCCCGAATCTGCTGCACGTGGCGTCGAGCTCTTCCTGTCGGACCTGAGAGTCGCTTGAGTCGAAGTACTGCAACGCGAGCGACCTGGCTTCGTCTGCCGTGGGTGACTGCAGCTTCGCGTCAAACATCAATCCGTCGCCGAATCGACTCTTCAAGTGCTGGACGCTGCCGAGGCACTTCAAGTCGCCGCCAACCATGATGCCAACCTTGGTGCAGAGCGCTTCGCATTCCTCCATGCTGTGGGTCGTGAGCACCACCGTCGACTCTTTGTTGTACGTCGAGATCTCGGAGATCACGTCCCACATGAAGCGCCGAGACACCGGGTCCATCCCAGTCGACGGCTCGTCCAAGAACAGGATCGATGGCGAGGCGATCATGGCGATGGCGACGGAGAGCTTGCGCTTGTTGCCGCCACTCAAGCTGCCTGCGAGCTTGTCTTCGAATGCGAGCAGGTTGAGCTGCGTCATTTTCTCGCGGATGACTTCGTCGAGTTTCGAGTTGGGCACGCCCTTGATCTTCGCGAAAAGCTCCAGATGCTCGCGCACGGAGAGCAGATCGATGAGTGCATCGAACTGCGGACAGTAGCCAACCTGGCGACGGACCTCGATTTGCTGGCTCAGGATGTCGAAGCCGCCGAGCGTCGCGCTCCCAGACGTTGGAGCGATGTCTCCCGTTAGCATTTTCATCGTCGTCGTCTTGCCAGCGCCGTTGATCCCAAGAAACCCGAAGCAGTCGCCTTTCTTCAAGCCGAAAGTGAGGTTCGTCACCGCCACTTTGTCGCCCTTCGGGTACACTTTGCGCAGGTTCTGCAGCTTGACCACGTCGCTGTCTGTGGCTCCATTGGTGACTCGCTGCACTTCAGCTTCGACGTCTTCATCGAGGCTCTGTTGCTCCAGTGGCACTTGCGGATCTTTGCTGAACTTTGCCTTGAGGGACGGGAACGTGAGCGCGTAGTCGATCCCCACGGCGAGAGCAAAGTACAGGACTGCATCGACGACGAGGAAGATCATGTTGTAGCCCATGTTTGTCAGCGCGAACGGGTTCGTCGAGTTGAACTTGTCCGATTCTGCGCCGCCGGTGTGCATGATCTCGATGATCGTCAAGTTAAGCAATCCCGTTCCGAGATTGTAAAGTGGAGAGAGGCGCCACACGAAGCTCAGCACCTTGTTGATACCCTCGGTACTATCAATGACGCTCAGCACGAAGGAGACAATCATCAGCGCAAGGCCGAGCACGAAGTTGATCAGGATCATGTACGTCTGCGACGACGGAGCATCCTTGAAGACAAAGGACCAGCAGTACGCGTATGGACAGATCGCCAGCCCGAAGAGCACGAACAGGATGACGACCGACGGGAACGTCGAGTCTCCACAGGTGACGCACTTGTTGGATCCCGTGAGAGCAGACAAGTCGTAGACCTGGAGTAGAATGAGAGCTGCTGCGCAAGGGATGAGGTACACCGCCATGTCCCAGATGTAGTTTGCGAGCCAGAATGCTGGGATGCTGACCCCAGAGACCAACTGCTGGTGTTTCGAGTTGTGCTCCGACTGTCTCTCCTTGACGAGCAGAACGACGATTGAGGCGGGGTAGTACGCGAACGCGATGACCACGAACATGCACGCCGAGAACGACACGTACGAGGTGAAGAGAGCGGTCGTCGTCGACGTCAAGGGCAGCGGGTGGCTGTTCACTCTGAGCGTGAGCTCCGCTGTGTCTACAGTGCTGTCGACCGTGGATGCCATGTATCGGAAGAGCGACTGGTCCAGGAGCGACTTGAAGACAGCGGCACCATGCGGCAGCGTGGTGTTCACCAGCACGTTGTAGCCGAACACGCGGTTCGCACTGTCCGAGTGGATGAGATACCCTCCGAATTGGTCCGCGACGCCCTTCTCAAACGCACGATCGTAGACGACCTCGCTCAGTCGTAGCAAGTATGCGGATCCATCCGTTTGATTGATCGGCGGCTCAGTGTACTTTACTCCGAAGACCGTGGGCGAGTCGTCTGAGTAAGGCGGGCTTCTGATCGACTGGTGGTCGACGAGCACAGGAGAAGCGCCGCTAAAGTACCGTGAGCCCAGCATAGTCTCGCACCAGTCGCCTTGCGCCTGGGCACAGTACGACGGCAGCAAGACTTGGTGCGTCGTGGCTTCTTTCGCCAAGTCATCGACGCCAAGGCTCATTTTTGGGTCGCTCTTTGTGAACTGCCCCGCAGTCAGCAGCGACAAACCCAAGACGAGCCATGCGATCGGGAGAACCAAACTCACAACTACCATGCGCTTGTCTCGTTTCGCGATACGGAAGCGCTTCTGAATCAAGGCGTTGAGTTGAATGAAGAACGTGGATCCGCTTGAGAACGCAAATCTCTGTGCTGTACGTTGCGGCTTGCCTTCGTCCGACGAGAAGTTTGTCGTCGACGGATGGTCGGGCTTGTGCTGCTTCACAGTGTTTTGGAGCGTGTGGTGCTCGTCGTCGTCGGCCGTCTCGGCAACTTTGATGAAGACCTCTTCCATCGTCGTCACGGATATCCCGTATGACAGCAGCGAGAGCTGGTCCAGCTTGTCGTCGAGCAGCTCAAACATTCGAGCAAACTTGGACGAGGCATCCAATGGCAACTGAAAAGCAACCTCGGTCCCGACATTGCTGAGCACAGTGCACGATGGGATGTGCTCTTTGATAAAGCCGATCACCTTGCTGTCGTCGCAGCCTTCCTCCTTGACCATCGTCAGGTTATAGCCTGCACCGTAGCGATTCTTCAAGAAAAGTGGCGAGCCGCAGCAACGGAGCTCACCCTCGGCCATGATAGCGATGCGGTCGCCCAGAATGTCGGCCTCGTCCATAAAATGCGTCGTCAGTACCATCACGCGGTCCTGGCGGTTGCTCATCAGGATCTCCCAAATCTGTCGTCGTGAGTACGGATCCATGCCAGACGTGGGCTCATCGAGGAACACCAGCGAGCTCTTGCCCAACAGCGAGATCGCAACTGACAGCTTCCGCTTCATGCCGCCAGAGAGAGCGCTCGAGAGGACCTTGGCCTTGTCAGAGAGACCCACTTCGGCGATCTTGCTGACGACCTCGGCTTTGAGTGCATCGCCAGTGTAACCCTTGATCCGCGCGTAGAACTCGATGTGGTCTTCGACGGTCAGCTCGGGATAAAGTACGTCGTGCTGGAAGCAGATGCCCAAAGACTCGCGGATCTCATCCATGTGCTCCCGCAGCGACAGCCCACGAAACGATGCCTCGCCCGCGGTTGGTGTAAGAACTCCAGTCAGCATCGAGATGAGTGTCGTCTTCCCGGCGCCGTTGTGTCCCAGCAGGCAGGTGATTTGCCCTAAGTACATGCTCATGCTCAAGCTGTTCACGGCGACCTTCTCACCTCCAGGAACGGGAAACACCTTTCGCAGACCCAGCACAGAGAGCACCTGTCCGTTGAACTCTTGGTCTCGCAGATCCTCACCCACCGGTTCAATATTCGGGTTCACTGGCACGGTCACGCCTTCCGACAGAGAGCGCTGGAGCGAGATAGACCGGGCGCTTGCAGCCTGCGCAGATTTTCGCCAGTACGACGGCTTCAGCGGGAAGTACCACTTCTCAGTCGCGCCAAAGTCCTTGGGGACGACCTTCTCCAGGTAGAGACCTAAAAGCGTGTACAAGATCGTGTCCAGCGCGAGGAACCAGAGCGACGAGGAGAAACAAAAGTTGTTGACGCGCAGCGACGCGTTCGAAAAGCTCATTCCGACGTGAGAAGTCTCCACCGTCGCCAAAGTGTTCACGCCAAACACTAGAGCGATTGGACTTAGTAGACACGCAAGGTTCTTGGTCGACTCGGGAGTCGAGTCCTTGAAGGCATTCGAGACCGCGTACATGATGAAGAAGCCGATGAAGCCCATATACGTACCTGTACGAGACTTGGAGAAGACGGAGCTCACGAGGAACGCGAATGCCAAGATGCTGAGACTGAACAGGAAGAAGAAGAGAAAGAGCAGCAGAAAGTCTGATTCCTCGAACAGTCCGCCCTTCGCTGCCGCTGCTTGGCACACGCTGCCGAGAAACAGGATCACAAAGTACGTCAGGTACCACGAGACCACGATGCTCGACTCCTTCACGCCGAGGATCTTCATCAGCTCGCGGGATCGAGTCTCGCGCTCGGCAATGAGACTCACGAGGATCTTGGAGAGCGGGTGGAGGTACGCGAGGATGAAGAAGATCGGGAACACGTCCTTGATCGTGTCGTAGAAGCTGGACTTTGGGTACGACGCGATCGGGAGAGGCGACGTCGTCGAGCCAAAGTAAGACTGGGGAGCGACTCGAAGCGGCTGCAGCAAGGCATCGCGTTCCTTGGCGGCAAGCTGAGATACGTCAATGGAAGCGAGAGTTGGCGACGCGCTCGCGTTCTTGACAGCACTCCACACTTCTACGATTGCAGGATCCTCAGCGAACATTTGAAGAAGCTGAGCATCCAGCTCACCCCCCGAGACGGAGACCGACTCGTTCGTTTGGCACTTGCCAGTCGTGCTCTTCTTCTCGGCGTTCCACTCTGGAAGGCAGTTGGCGAACCGCGTGACGAGCGTCTGCAGCGTCATGAAGCCATTTGCGGCATACTCGCTGTACGTGTCCGTGTCCAGGTCTCGCTGAAACGGATTCCAGGCCGACGCTCCTTTCTTGCTGATCGTTTGCGGCACGTAGCGATTCACTCCTCCATCATCGACGAAGGTGGAGTTCATTCGAATCGTGTACTCGATCGACGTTGGCTTGCCAATCTTTCCGGATGCTTGGTCGTCTGGGAACATGTCGAACACGATCGCTCCAAAGATGCGCGGCTGCTCGGCAGTGGTGGCGTAAGAAGCAGATGTGACGTACTTGATGAGCTCGCCTTCGCTCGCGAAGAACAACGTGCTGTCTTCAAACGACGGGATCACAATGCGCGGCGTCGCAGCGTCGGGTGGCAAGGAGATCGTGACTGTCGGGTACCAGCTCTTGACCGTCTCGTAGAAGTAGTTGCGCGTGAACGCGTTGTCCGGTGCGATCGCGATCTTGAACGGTGACACTTTCCCCTCGCACTCCTTTGGCAGCGCGTACGGAGATGACGTGTTCAAGCTGACTTTCCCTTCCAGAGCGAGCTGAGAGCGACAGCTAACGCTGTCCGCGGCAGTGAACGTCTTCTTGAGTCTTGCACGCTCGAACGAGTGCTCGCCCAGATGCAGCAGGAGCCCTGAGAGCGTGGTCTCTGGGACGGCGAACGCTGGCGTCGCAGTCGGCGCGACAAGCGAGTGGCCATAGTCCGCAAAGACGTTCAACGAGCGCGACCCGACAGCGAAGCCCGCGGGCACGACGTAGCTGGTCGTGCGCAACTTGATGATGTCCATGACGACGATGAAGAGCATGGGCGTGATGACCTCGAAGAGCAGTGCAACCGGATGCTTGCGCTTGAGCAGCCAGTTCTTGCGCAGCAACGTTGGGATGAAGCGCCAGTGGGACTTGCTCGCCGTCGAGTCGCTCGGTGCAGACGCGATGCCGCTTCGAGGCGAGTCGACCGAGAGAGGCTCGTCCATGGCTGGTTCGTGCCAGCAGGTGCAGGTGGTGTGGTGGCCGTGTTCGGGTGCGTGGAAGGCGGCGAATAGAAGAATGAGAAAGGGATCGATGAAGTGGAACGCGAGCCGATGGGTACCACCGAGAGTGTTGGTCAAGAGCAAAGCTCTATGGCATATCCACAATGCGAAGAGGCTGAAAGCGTTGGACAGCAACCTTTGAGTACAGGGTTGCTGCATCCACAATGCCGAAAAAACGGACCGACTCGGACGAGGACAGAAACTCATCACTTCGATGATCGATCCGGCTACAAGTTCCTTTTTGAGCTCGCTCGATAAAAACAGAGATCGCAACGTGAAAATTCTCCATCAACATTAAGCAACTTTGTTCATAGAGGAGATGCAACGCCAGTCATCTTGAACGACGCAACATCTGCAACTCAAGGATCGTGTGACTTCTTTAATTTGATTTGAAGAAAATCTATAATCTAGTTAAGATGTTCCAAAGAAAAGTAAAGATGTCGAGAGGTTCATTCTCCTTGGAGATAGACCACTCTCGCTGAGGTCTGCACGGATAAGTTCTTGTACTTGGAGGACCCTCTTGTCGCTGGTGTAGTCAGTGGCTGGCCCTAGAATTTCAGTGCCCTTGGAGTCCATGGCGATGTTGGCCAGGTAGTCCGCTGTTGTGTTGTGCTCGCGTTGGTCGTGAGTCCACGTGGTCCACTTGAAGTTTTGGCTGATGGTGCTCACTCGCGCTGCCGACACCTGCAACGCTGGTGCCTTGACTTGCGCTCTTCCATTCCGTTGTTCAATGACGTGTCTCTTCTTTGCACAGAGCAGCACCACCATTGTTTACGCTGGAGCTACACACACTCTGACAGTACGCCAACATTTACTCATTTACTCCAGTTAAATATCCACACAATTGTGATCGAAAATACCCTAAAATGCATGTCAAAGGCGGTACCATGTCATAGGCGGCGCCCTTTATTTGGAGCAGTTTCAACACACACGCGTAATTACGCGTAGTTGTAAAATAGGACGCACCACATTGAAACAAGGGCAACGAGCCGAAAATA
>JAASFY010001271.1:0-10671 GCA_023334035.1 Globisporangium okanoganense
AGATCTTCACGTTGCTGCTGATCTCGCAAAGAAGCGGGGGCGATGGCACACCGACCGTCGATTCAGAATGAACTTGCGAAACGGATCTTACGATGCTGACCTCGTTGTAGAACTACATTTAGACCAAAACGCTCTGATATGTGTGTCTCATTGCGGAGAGCGAGCGCCAGCCCTTCGTCGTATGGAGCAGGCGATCGTAAATCTTGGGCGCAGCGGGCAATCAAATTCATGACTGATGTAATGACTGTGCACTCTTCGGGACTCGAGAGTAGACTCTGCGGCGGTCAGAGCACCAGCAAAGCCGACTCACCTTGTCTCTCCGACGATGATAATGTGAAATGGGGTGTGGGAGGGGGAGGGGCTGATGCAGCTTTTTCCAAGGCAAACTCCAGCCAGTAGCTATTGCGGCCTCCATGACGTCATCGATTGTGAATACGCACGCATTCAGTCTTTCACCATGAAGGGCTCAACACACAGTATGACACTGTATCCAAATATAGAACCTCGGATTGCTCCAGATCAGTGGAATCAATCAATCTTCATTTCGTCGAATGCTGTTGATCTTCAATATCCCACAGTGTGCGCTAGATAAAAGCGACCTTCACTCAGTACATCGCTGCTGGTGAATTCGACGAGCTTGATCTTCTTCAGCATTCTTCAAAATCAAGTGAATCGAGACATCGGTTCACCGACCTTCCGGCCGTCAAATGCAAGTTCTCGTACAATACCAACGTTGCCTGCACCGAGGTAAAGAACCAAGCAGAGCAATTAGTTGCGTGAGTTCTTCTGATCGGATAGCATTGTGAAGAGACGACAATCATCGACGCAAGTCAGAAGTCGACTTTGCATCAGTCGCCTGATCTGGTATTCGCAGCTCCACCACGCAAGTTCTGTACTTGAACTCGTCGTTAATGCGGAGTGAGTCCAGGAGGAGGTTCATCAGGCGGCACTGCGAGGTGTCGTGAGGAGCGAGACACGAAGAAATCCCGAAAGGTGCGAATTTAATCGGGTAACGTGAAGTCGGCACTGATCAGCCTAAGTGCACAGCTTTCAAGAATATTTGCGGAAATAGCCGAGTACTTGCTGCAAATCACAGGACATGACAAGCTTCGCTGGTGGCTTAATCGCTTTTCGCAGATTTGGTGAGGTAGTTGGTTCCACTTCACAACTCGACTGACTTTGAAGACCCACGACATCAGTTGAAGAGTTTAATTGGCCCCCAGACGTGAAAGTGCAAGAGCCGACATCGTCCATGAACTTGATCTCATTCGACGACGAGAGTCTGCGCATTCTACGAGCGACTCAAGCGTATCTGGAGAAGTTGTTGCTGT
This sequence comes from Globisporangium okanoganense, assembly GCA_023334035.1. Classification (NCBI taxonomy): domain Eukaryota; phylum Oomycota; class Peronosporomycetes; order Pythiales; family Pythiaceae; genus Globisporangium; species Globisporangium okanoganense. Next base: position 1,332 of record JAASFY010001271.1, read on the forward strand.
TCTCGCTGCCGACGAAGGCGTCTCTCCGGTTTGCTCTCCCAGTGGTCACGCTCTCGATATCGCACCATGGCAGCGATACCCGCCAAGACGTGCGCACTGTTGAGACGTTTGCTGATATCATGCAGCACGCGGCGCGTTTGAATTCGATGCAACCAGAGCGGAAAGCCGCGTTTTGCCAACAGCTCTACGCGGTGAAGCTGCGTCCGTGCGGGTGGGAGAACGTGCAGCCGTGGACGTTTAAAGATGAGAGCGCACCGCGGTTTGAACTCGCCTTTGGGGACGTCGATATCGATGAAACGCTGACGAACCAGGTGTGCGAATGCATGACGCGGTCGCGCACTCTGCAATCCGCGCTTGTTGGTCCCAGTCACCACCCTCGAAGCATCCCGCTGGGCGGGAGTTTCACGTCACGTTGGCTGACTGCGGATGGCGTGGTGCTGATCCACCGTCTGCTCGACCAGGTCTTCGCGGACCCGGAGCGCCAGTTCTCGATCGACAGCCTGAAGTTCCGAGACCTGAAGGCGGAGGAGTTCGAGTTCAATATCCTTGCCGACATCATCAAACGCAATGGCGTGTACAAGCTGCGGGAGTTTGCGGTGGAATGGTCAGGAAGAGGAGCTGAGGATGCCGAAGGTTTGCAGCGTCTGATCGCAGCCACGTTCGATACGGCAGCGAAGACCAGATCCCTACAGTGGGTATCGTTTGCGTACAGCCGGTTGACTGCTCTCCACATGACGAGTCTCTGCTCGGCACTGCAATGCGGCAGCTCTGTGCAAGAAGTCGTATTTGCGAGATACCAGATGCTACTCCCCGATGACTTAGAGCAGTGCTGGCGGTGGTTCGCGTTCGTTCTCTTCTCTCGTCGTCCATTGCATGCTGAGGTGGGTACGCTCCGCAAGATCGACTTGTCCGGATGGCCCATTACGACATCGAGCGTGGATGCGTTCGTGAAAACACTGAGAAGCCCAGCTCATGAACGAGCGGAAGACAGGGACTTGACGAGCGTGCGTCTATGCACAACCCTACTAGGCAGCGCGATATGCCGCCTTCCGCAGGCGGGCACCGAGCTGGCTTGGGCGCAATCTCAGTCAAAGGAGCTCGAACTGGTAAGCGAACAGCCTAGGTGGGTCTGTGTCGTGTATCCTGGGTACGGCTGCAACTGGATTGCGCTGAATCAAGTGCACGAGAGACGATTGGATGTCGCACGCGACACCAAGACCCGAGTGATGTACGATCTAACAATCGACTCGTATGACCAAGACCCGGCGCGAAGGAGCACTATTCTTGGACGTTGATTTTGGCTTCAAGTCCAGATTTGACTTGCCAAGCACAGCCAAGGCCGTGAGCTGGGAATCTGCTCAAGACAGAAGTTCATTCGGGGAGTTGCGCGGCGCGCATCAAGGCATCCAGCAGCTTTCGACACCCACTCACCATCCCTAGCTGTAGCTTACAGCCAAGGCTCAGGGCTCAGTATCTTGGCCAGCCAAGGGCTGACCTTCGATCCTCTATGTTCTTCTGCAGTGAATGAATTCCTGTTTGCGCCCAGTGTTCTGCAGCGAGAGGAAACTCGATCTTGACGAACAAATGCTCGAGCACCGACTGTAAAGTCTCAACGCTCTGTCCACGATACTTGATTTCCAAGTCTCAGCAGCTGCGCACGAATCCAAAGAGCTCTGAGATGTACCTGACCATATACAGCTGGTCATTCTCTATCACACGAACGATACGCGGGTACACACTGCTGTGTTCATCCCGCTTTTCCGTCACCTTAAGGAGCCCTCCGATGATCGTCTAGTCTCCATATTGCACCGCAGCATCCGCGTGGCGGGGCCCCACTCTCTCCTCTGGAAGATACTGTTGTAGGAGCCGCTGGACAGCAGAGAGGTGGTCACTCTGTGCTGCCACCAGCATCCCCTGTGAGAAACGCTCGCTCATGGCGGAGGTGTACGTTCAGAGCAGCGACGCGTTCTTGTAAACGGATGTAGCCAACCGCACAGGCGCTTGACGCTGTAGTGTGCGGAGCAGTCAAGCAGTGACGTGACTAAGCGACTCAATGACAGGCTGCGCCAGGCAGCACACGACAGCGACACTCATCAGCAGCGGTGGCTATGGTGCTGTCCTCGTCCTCATTCCCAGCGATCTGCAAGCGGAAACGGAAGAATGACTCAGACAGCACACCTGACATATATTAGATTAAGAAGAACTTTTAGTTATTGCAGATTTGATTCGGTATATCTTGAATTTTTAAGCCATAATTAATACTATTAATTGTATGAGGTTATAAGTTTTGTTTTCGTGCTTGGTGTGCTGTATCTATTATATAGAGGTAAAGGAATTCTAACGTCTTCCCAAAGAAGCAAAAAGCGACTGACTGGCGAGCCACAACAGACCACACACCATGCCGCCCACGACCAAGCCGCTGCCGCCGCTGACGTCGGCGCTCGTCGTGTGTCGCCTCGTGTCGGAGCTCGAGGCGCTCGCGCACCTCGTGAGTGAATTCCTGGACTTTGGATCGGCCTCCCGCTGGAGCTTTCTGCGCGCCTGTGAGCGCGACTTTGTGCATTTGCTGCCACGACTCGCGGCGCAACAGGCCGCCGACATGGACACGTATCTGCGGGCGTCGCTCTTCAGTCGGGCGCTCGTGCTCGCTGTGCAGCACGACAACTTGGCGATGGTACAGTGGCTCTCGCGCGACTACTGCCGCAACGGCATCCCGGTCAAAGGACTTGAAGAGGCCTCGCGCAATGGCAACCTGCGTATACTCCGGTGGCTCGCCGAGCACCATGGGAACGTGGTGTGGAGCTACCGGTTCCTGGACGCCGCGGCCGAGAGCGGACGACTCGAGACGCTTCAGTGGCTCAAGCTTCATACAGGGCAGTGGTGGAGCGACGACGCGATGCAGCTCGCGGTCAAGAACGGCCACTTTGATGTCGTCCAGTGGCTGCACCAGCACTCGATCAAGATCTACGGCAAGACCGTGCACACGGCTATCAAGATGGGCGACCTGGACACCACCAAGTTCCTCTACGACCGCGGGTACCAGGTGAAGGTCAACCGCCGCGTGATGAACGAGGTGGCGACCAAGAACCAGCTCGAAGTGCTCAAATGGTTGAATCTCAAGAAGCTCTCGATCTCTACACCAGACGCGATGGACTGCGCCGCGGAAGAAGGACACGTGCACATTGCCCAGTGGCTGCTGGAGAACCACTTGGACGGCTGCACGACCCGCGCGATGGACAGCGCCGCCACGAACGGCCACCTAGACATGGTCAAGTGGCTCCACTTGCGACGTCCCGAAGGCTGTACGCGCAACGCGATGAACGGCGCAGCGGCGAACGGACACCTCAAGGTCGTCCAGTACCTGCATCGCTACAGGTACGAAGGCTGCACGGCTCGCGCACTGGACTTTGCGGCCAAGAACGGCTTTCTCGCCATTGTTAAGTGGCTCCACGACAACCGACGAGAGGGCGGCTCGACTGAGGCCATGAACGGCGCGGCGGAGACCGACCAGCTCGAGATCCTCCAGTGGCTGCACATGAACCGCACCGAGGGTTGTACGACGGCAGCCATGGACCGTGCCGCCGCAAACGGCCACCTCACCATTGTCGAGTGGCTACATGAACACCGCAGCGAGGGCTGTTCTCCGAATGCGATGGACATGGCCGCGTCCAATGGTCACCTGGAGATCGTACAGTGGTTGCACGAGAACCGACCCGAGGGCTGCACACCGCGCGCGATGGACCTCGCGGCGTCCAACGGTCACCTGCATATTGTCCAGTGGCTGCACGAGACCCGCTTTGAAGGCTGCACGTCCAAAGCGATGGACTGGGCGGCCACCCACGGCCACTTGGACGTGGTCGAGTGGCTCCACAACAATACATTCGAAGGCTGCACGACCGACGCGATGGACAAGGCTGGCTCGATCGAGATCGTCCGGTGGCTGAACCAGCACCGCTTTGAAGGCTGCACGACCACGGTCATGGACCGCGCTGCGGCCAGCGGAGACCTCGAGATGCTCGTGTTTCTACACGCGAACCGCAACGAGGGCTGCACCGAGGACGCGTCCTGGGTCGCGGCGCGCAACGACCACCTCGAGGTGCTCCAGTGGCTCATCCGGAACCGCCGCGACTGCGTCAACATCCGCAGCATTCGCTCCATGTACCGGAGCCGCAAGTACCTCACGGCCATGCTCGAGGAGATGCGCGCCGACGGGTACCGATGAATTAACATGTTAGTGAACGAACGAGTGGCCGCTCTCGTATATTGATCAGTGGTGCTGGGTCATTAAATTCTATTACGCCAATTGAACAACTGAATTCTAGAGACCTCGATCCACAAGACCTCCGAACAAAGAGCCACTATTTTCACAGTATACCCTAGAAAACAACTGACCATTGTCTGATGGCTGGCGTGCTCCTCTGTACTGTCGTGCCGAGCTGCTGCGTGACCCAGGCGAACCAAAAGCACGCTCGATATGGTCGACAGCCTCTCAAGACTCTGCTGAAGGTACAAAGCCAAGTCAGTAGTAATTCTGATTAGCACTGGTGGACTGCACCTCTGCTACAAGGACCAATCGCGTCGGTTGTGTCTCAAGTCACAAGGAAAACAATCAATGCAATGTCGAAAATGTGGCTGGGCTTCTCGATACCCATGCCACTGTTGCTAACCGATCGATCGCAAACACCTCACAAAAGGACGCATCTTGTAATCTCTCGGCGACGCGTGCTTACAGTCCCCACTGCCCACCCATAAGCACGCCCGCCACTTGCTGGAAGCCCTGGGGGGGGGCTTGGGAGACGGCGAGTCGCCCTCGAGGCTCTTGCTGTCACTCCACAACTTGCGCTGTCCACGCCAAGTGACTCTCTCAATCAGTCACGATGCTGGTCGTTCGCCCGTTTACTCTATCGATCGCACTCCTAGCTGCTTTTTTTAAAATTAAAGCTGGTATATTATCGTAGAGTCATTTTCAGAGTTCCTATGTTGTTAACGCACGCTGGAAGTGTGTGAGGTGGATCTCGCGGTGCGAGGGCAAGGTGAGCGTCCTGGATAGTCCGATGTAGTCATTTTCGAGGAAGGCCTCCGTTGTCGTGAAGTGGTGGTGGTGGAGCGGTGGTGATGAGGTGGAGAAGGTGTGCTACTGGGCCGAGTTCTTGGCGATGTTCGCGAGCCCGTCGGCCATCTTGTTGTATTTGCGCAGGACGTGGTGCCATTCAACCAGCCCGAAGTGGCGGAGGAGGTTGTCAACATGGTCGACGTGGGTCTTGAGGTTCGGGTGTGAGATCGTCGCGTCACCTTGATGGCGGCCGATGATGATCTTGCTGTCGCCTACAATGAGAAGGTCCGTCGTGCCGCGTCCGGTTCTCGCTCGCGCAGCCGCCAATTTAAAGCGAAGCCCGGCATACTTGCAGAAGTTGTTGGTGACCATGTGGCCACCGAAGACGCTGCCGCAGACGAGCAGTCGCGGTCCTGAGGACCCTTCGTGCGTAATGGCCCAGCCCAAGCCGCCAGGGCCGGGATTGCCTCGCGCGCCGCCGTCATGGATGGTGAGTCGCTGTCGTGGCTGGCTCGGGCTGGCGGTGATGGCGCTCTCGAACGCGTCGAGACATTGCGCCATGCAGATCCCTTGGAGTCGCCGTCCTAGTGTTTGCCGCCGGTGCGTCGCCACTGCCCGTAGCTGCTTCACCGCTGCGTCGACGATGCGTGTCTTGACTTTGTCGGGCGTGAATATAAGCTGTTTGTGGACAGTCTCGTTGCGGATGAGCCAGAGCAAGCTGACGCAGACGCCACTGAGGCCGAACCAGATATCGTGTAGAGCTTCTTCGTGGTCTGGCGTGAAGGAGCCGTGGTTAGTGACGACGTGGTGCCAGATGTGCTCGCAGGAAGTTGGGGGCAGTCGCTTGATGACGTGGAGCTGCAAGACTCTCCATCCCCAGTCGTCTGTTGGAGTCCCGAGCCAGTGCGATGCGATCCAGGTCCAGGTGGTGTGCGCTCGCTGGCACTCCCAGAGGATGTGCTCAATCGTCTCCTTTGACGCCTGGCAAGCCGCACTCAGTGTGCACGCGACCGAGACACAACGCACATCGTGAAAAAGGTTGAGCTGCGCCGTACCGTCCCGGAACGCGCACCAGGTCTGGAACGCAGTGAGAACGCCACGGGTTTCCCAAAGTCGCCGAGTGAGTCTGTTGAGTTGCAGCTTCGTCCAGTTGCTCTTGAAACGCCTGTTCTGGAGTCTCGTGATGATGGTCTCAAGACCTGAGGTCGTGGCGTGGGCTAGTTGTGCGTTCTAGCGCCGCACCGCTTCCTCGAGCCAAGCTTCTGGCGCACACGTGCTTGACTGCGGGAATGCCAGCCACGCGACGAGCTGGTGCGGTCGTGGTGCGACTCCAGTGGTCAAGCTGACCTCAACAAGGTTGGCGACGTCCGAGGCGATGGTGCTAGCGCTGTACCAGTCTTCCACGGCCCAGCGGATGCCGTCGTCCCTGCACTGCAAGATGATGAAGTCGTCATCGCCTCGTGCCATCTTGGGCCGGCCGAGAAGTCGGGTGGCCAAGACGCGCGTCCAGTGAAAGGTGTTGTCGAGGCCGTCGAGGCCCCAGAGCCGTAGCCACTGGCCTACCGGCGCGCAGCCGATGATCGTCACCGCCCACTCCAGTAATTTTTCCGTTGTTTTGGGCCGCCGTGGGATCGTCTTCCAGGGTACTGTGAGCGCGCAGGAGGTAGCCGTGTCCTGACGGATGTCAAGCTTGGTAATGGCATATTGGCGGAGCGCTGGAATGCTCCTGGTCGTAGCGTCTGCGCGGCTCTGGTTTTGATCCAGGGATTGTCACTCCACTGGAACGCGCTCCAGAATCCTACCAGGATGGAGCCGTCGTCGCCGCGCTCGGTGGTGCTGAGCAGTGCTGAGTGGACCTGCAGTACCAGACAGCTGGCGTCTGCCCATTATGCTGTGACGCCTCCTCGCGTCTGGCTCATGCGTTGAACTGCATCGTCGTGCCACGTGGTGTCCGTGGCGAGCTGCTTGGCCAAGTCGACGGCGACCCAAGCTCGTCCACACCCTTGAATGGTACTGCCGCTGAGACGTTTCGTGAGCGCGCCCCGAGTCATCGCCAGCGGCGAGAGGCAGTCTGCCTGTCCTTCATCCAAGCTCGGGTGGGCTGCTAACTTGTTCCACGCCTGCGTGTAGACATCCGTCGTCCGCGAGAGTCAAGTCGTGGCGCTGCGCATCGACTGTCGTTGCATCTCTGCGCGAAAATCGCGCCACGCGAGTCCACCGACTGCTCGTGGAGCGTGCACCAGCGTCGGAAAGATCTTGTGCTTGCATGGCACTTCGAAGAGCTTGAGATGCCACACAAATTGCTTGCTCAGAAGTGTGATCCGGTGCACGAAGTCGTCCGGCGGCCGGAGGTATAGCGCTGTGAACAGGAGGCTCGGGAGGACGATCGTGTTCCACACGCAGACGCGCGCGAGCACTCTGTTGGTCAACGCCACCGCGAGCCCCAGCCGTGTTTTCACTCCTGGCTGCTGTGCAATCGCTTCTCGTCGTTAAGTCCACCGCCGCCGCCGGTTCTCCGACCAGCTCGAGTTTCTCCACGCGATTCAACCATAACTTTGAAGGCGTCTGCGTGTGCACTGCCACGGACTGCGACTCGATCTCGAACGGCTACTTGGCGCTCGGCGCGAGCGAGCTCGGGATCTACCAGACGTCGAAGACTGAAGACCGCTTGGCGTACTCGACGGCTCCGATTAAAAACCGGACACGACGATGAGGCGGATCTGGTGATCGACACCACGGCGCAATACCAGAAGATCATCGGCTTTGGCGGCGCGTTCACGGATTCGGCGGCGATCAACGTCGGCCTCATGAACGCAGCCGTGCAGCAGCAGATCGTGGACGCCTACTTCTCCGACACTGGACTGCAGTACACGACCGGCCGCGTGCCGATCGCGTCCACCGATTTCTCCGAGACGATCTTCTCTTACAACCCCGTGACCGACGACCTCAGCATGGAGCACTTTAGCATCGACGTGGACAAGTCTCCGCAATCATTCAAGGTCGAGCTCGTCAGCGCGCGATCCAGGCGACGCAGGTCGCGCAGCGGGACCTGACGCTCTTCGCGTCGTCATGGGCGCCGCCCGCGTGGATGACGACTAAGAACACCACTATCAACGGCGTGCTCAGGGGCGAACCTGGCGGGCCGTACTGGAAAGCGCTAGCGCTCTACTACGTCAAGTTCCTCGACGCGTACAAGGCCGAGGGCATCCGGTTCTGGGCCATGACGACGCAGAACGAGCCGATCCAGCAGAAGCCCGCGCCAATGTACTGGCAGAGTCTGCACTTCAACACCACGACCGAGCGCGACTTTATCAAGAAAGACCTGGGTCTGCTCATGAAGCAGCGCCACCCCAAGCTCAAGCTCATCATCATGGACGACCAGAAGGACGCCCTTGCGAAGTGGACCGGCGCGCTCGAGGACCCGGAGGCTCGCCAGTACGTACCGGGGATCGGAGTGCACTGGTACAAGAACCTGGACTTCGTGAGCAAGACGGCGGGCAACTTTGCCGAGCTCACCAAGTGGCAGGAGAAGAACTCGGGCTTGTTCATCTTGGCGACCGAGGCGTGCGCCGGGTACCTCATCGACCATCATCAACGACCTGGCCAAATACACCACGGGCCGACTGAAACCTCGTGCTGGACACGAAGGCCGGATTGAACTGGATCGCCAACAACGTGAACGCGCCGATCCTCATGGACGAGGTGGGCAAGAAGGAGTTCTACAAGCAGCTCATGTACTACGTCATGGGCTACTTCGCCAAGTGTCTGCCCCCGCAGTCGGCGCACGTGGCTCTCGCCACAAAGGCAGAGAGCTCAGCTTCGCTGGCGAACGTCGACCGCGTCACGTTCTTCAGGCCGCAGAACCAGGTTGTGCTGCTGCTCCACAACCGCGACGCCACGGCCAAGAACGTGCGCGTGAATCTGGCGTTTAAGAGCCGCCACGTGACCGTCACGCTGCCCGCCAACTCGCTCCAGACCGCCATCGTCGGCGAGCGCGTGCGTCCAACATGCTAAAACAGTAGCATGCATTGATACATAGTTGAGCGGATATGCTGTGTCTTTTAGTCGATAACCAGAGTGAGCGAGAGAGGGGGGGGGCTTTAGGAGAATGCAACCCCACCTGATTTCAATTGCCAATAATAATGCGTACTTCCTCCATATCTTATTGATTGGGACATTTCGAAATAATTGCGATATCTTAATGATTGGGACATTAGGAGTGATGGTCATTTGGTATCTATTTAGCAAGGGTATTTAACCTGCAGATACTCGAATTTGGCAAAGCCG
>JAASFY010001272.1:0-10636 GCA_023334035.1 Globisporangium okanoganense
ACGAACGAGCAGGAGGAGATGAATATTGAATAGCGATCACCTGCTTCCACTCGAAAGAATAAAACAAATGAGCAAACTGATGAACAAATGTTGCTTTCATCACGAGTCCTCTCTTGATTTTCTCAAGAGTTGGTAAAAAAATCACCCGCGGGTGGGTTTTGTTTGACTTCTGGAGGGCGGTGGTGAAGTTTTGGAAACTAAGTTTTTTAGAAATCGCAAGAGGACAAAATTAAAATGTAGCCATCTTGTGAGATTTTGATGCGCATCAAAAGGGAGACATTTTGAGAGCCCATTCATTTTTGAGAAGTCCAACATACACGATCTCAGTTTCACCTTCCACGTGTCCTTGTGCATATATATAACGTTACAGTATATTTACACAAGGACAAGTGGACGTAAAAACTTTCTGTAGAAATAAGTGGCTCCCAACTCGCTTAACCCGAGAGCTTGTGAGAGAGTAGGTGGCTTGCCAATCTTCCAACAAGAACCAAAAGAGAGAGATTTTGAGAGCCCACTCATCTTTGAAAAGTCTAGCATACAACCTCCCACGTGTCCTTGCACAGACATATAATATATATTATATAACGTTGCAGTATAGCTGCACAAGGACAAATGGACGTGAACCCGGGATCGTGGCCATCTTATGTTGACGATCTCTCTCGTGCTTTCTATAAATATGAGTGGCTCTCAATTCGCTTTACCCAAAGTGAGAGGCTTGTCAGTCGTTCGACAAGAACCCAGAATTCAAAGCGAGACTGGTGGTCGGCGAGAGACGCGTGGCAGTGCAACCGCGCCCCGACGAAAACCCGCCAGTCCGCAGCCAGAGGCCGAATCAAGTGGTGCCGCATCCACCAAGGCGAGATACCTGGGAGAGGAGGCCAGCCCCGCGGTACGCGAATAAACTGTCATGTTTAGTATTTAATAGTGTGTTGCGTTTGAAGACGGGCAGATTGGTGCTAATATAAAGGATTGACTTGTATGCCGCTCGCAAAGTCGAGGCTCCTCTCACAGCGGTCCATGCTCTTATATATCGCTCTCGTTCTCGCAACGGTAGGCAATCTGTTTAGAGACTTTTGTATATATATATCGGTCTCTGGTCTCTTTCGATTCTGACGCTAACCCCCTTTAAAAAATGGATATTATTGAATATTGTTTTTGTAGCTCGGCATCACGAGTGCGATCGCTCTCGTCTACTTTATCGAAAACGAGCACCTGAAGCTCGTGCTGCGCATCGAGAACAGCATCCTGACGATCTTGCTGCTCGTGTGCACTGTGTGGCGCTTTCTCCTTACTCGCCGGCTGCTGATCGTGAACAGCTTCCTGGACGCAGACGTGCCGCTGTAGACGTAGACCAGCGAATGGTCCAGCTGCTCGCGCATGTCCTCGTCATCGTCGTGCTTGTGAGCGCAGAAGGGAGCACCAGAGTGCACACGTACGAGTGCCTCGGCGAACTAGACACTAGCCCCCAGTCTAGGCACAGTTGACAAGCAGTCCCAGGCAAGCAAGCAAGTCATGGCTGAGTCTGTCTATCCCCAGGAGCGCATTACTATTTACTAAGGTAGGTTGTCCTCACCTTGAGGGCGGGATGGGGATCTTGAAGCACTCCTCGCGGCGCTTGAGCAGCATCTCCGAGTAGAGTGCGAGCACGCGCCTGTCAGTCTGCAGCGCCAGGCGCACGCACTGGATCGAGTAGAAGTGTCCGTCCCCATCCGAGGACTCGTACGCCTCGCGCTCCGTCGTACTTAACGCTGAGCTATCTTGCTGCCTCTGATGGTTTGACTGGTAGAGCTTGACATCGCCCACAATTCTCTTCCAGAGCGCCGTGGCCTGGGTCTCCATGTCATTCTCCTCGCTCTCGTCGCTACAGCAGAGCGAGAGCGCGGCTATGAAGTGCCCGCAATTGAAAACGACACCGCGCTTGGACGCGTCAAAGTCCAATAGCGACAGGCAGAGGATGTCAATGGGCGTGCCCTGCTGCACCCGCAGTGCGCGGACCGTGCCGAAGAACACGCGCAGGTCCAGTCGGTCCTCCATCTTGAAGTCGTAGGACGAGAAGAGCCGGTTGCCGTGCCGCAGCGCCACGCCCGGGTACTCCTTCTGTAGGACCGCCCAGAACTGCTCGCGCGAGAGCTCAAATGGGTTCGCGTTGCCGAACGAGAGCTCGTAGGCGAGCGCCACAAGCTTCTCGACGTCCTGGAGCACGGGCCGCCGGCAGGGCGTGCGCCGCATCACGTCCAGCAGCACGGCCATGTTGCGCCAGCGCAACTGGAACCGTTGGCTCGTGAGCTGCAGCACTTGCAGGTTGTACTGCGACACGGACGAGTACGCGGGCGTGTGCAGGATCGTGAGCTGCTGCGCGCGCTTGTTGGCGCGGGTCACCTTCACAAATGGGTGGTCCATCTTACTGGACAGCGGCTCAAAGTGCAGCTCGCGCTGCCACGTTTCGAGACGGTTCTTGTTGCGCGCGATCTCCCGTCTGCGCAGTGCCTTCTCGTCGTCCAGAAGCTGTTCGAGCACGCGCGCGTCCTGGGCGTGGATGGCCTTGGTGCGCGCCAGGTGGCTGTCTTCCGGGACAACGCCCACGCTCTGGGTCGGGAACCGCAAGTCCGGTGACGCGCACCGGAGCATCACGTGCGCCTCGAGCCTGCAGCCGCTAGCGTAGCTGGCGTCCTCGGGCCAGAGCGTCGGCGAGCCGTGCAGCGCGGGCGACCACGGACTCGCGTCGTTATGGAATGCGATCGCGTCGAGGCTCTGGGATTCGTTCAGGATAAAGGGCGGTGCGGCACCAGTGTACGTCGCCGCGGCCGCGATCATCTTGGCCGTGCCGTAGGCGCCGTAGCGACGCACTTTGGCATCCAGCGAGCACGATGGGAGCTTTGAGGTGCTCGTGTAGCCCTTGTACCAGGGCTTGGGCTGCACCGGTAAGGGCTCTATGGGGTTATTATCATCCTCTGATGATTGGTGCTTGATTCGCGAGGCGTCTTCGATCCGCTGCTGCTCCAGCATCTGCAGCGAGAGGCACCGCACGGGCTTGATGGGCGACGTGATCACATTCGGCTTGGCCTTGATAGAGGCGGGTTTGCTATACTGAGGGGTCCGCTCTGTGTCGTGCTGGAGCGCCATCGGTGGCACGCGGCGCGTTCGTTGCTGCTGGTGAGAGGACGTCGGCGAAGTCCCATTTCTGCTGTTGCTGCTGGGCTTGGGCACCGACTGCGCTGCAGCCACGCGCGTCCTGACGAACTTGTCCTCCATGGACGAGCTGTAGAGGTTCGCGAGCTGGTGGCTGCGCAGGATCGCACCGTCGCGCTCGTGGGAACTGCATTGAGAGCGCGCGTCCTCGTCGTCGTCCATCTGCAGCGAGCCCTGCAGGATCTGCTCCACGCGTTCGTTCACGGTGATCTTGCGCATGCGGCCGCCTGGATGGTGCTGCTGCTGGATCGGACTCATCGCCATTGGAGCAAGAGAGACAACGTGGCGGCTGACTGTCTATCCGCTGTGTGTGTGCATGGGCGACGTGAATGCAGCAGCAGCTCCGAGAGTAATCTATTTCTGCTCTCGTCCTCAGACTCAGCAGCTCCGGATCGATATGCAGTGTAGCCATTTCGCTTAAGTGCGCATGTGGCTTCTCATGGCGCACCATGTCATACTCGTTTAAGTTTGCAAGTTCCACCCAGCTGGGGCTCGGTGGCACTCTTCCTGGCTCGTGCAGGCATCCAATCTGTTCACAATCGGCTGTGAGAACCTGAGTCTGTCTTTTGGAGAGCCTGAGCCTGAGCGGGTCTGCAATGTGTGACTAGTGAGCACCTTCGTTCCATTTGCAACCTGAGGCCGTCGCGGCTCTTGGCCGCTTTGCATGGAAGAAAGACAAAGTCGTTTTGCTTTTGAAGGAAGTCGATCCGTCGCCGTCTCTCGCTCTTTCTCATGAAGAAAGCGTCCGCCAGTGACCAAATTGAGCTCTCGACCAACAAGCAAGACAGCCACATCCATAACCACACGCGATGGAGTGCGAGCTCACGATGCAGGGCCTGCTGGGCATGGCGCTGCCGATATCCCAGACGTCGCTGCCCTACTGGCACCAGGAGCTGCTTGCGCAGGACGCCGCCAGCGCGTCACGCAAACGCCGGCGGCTCTCGTCTCGCCCTTCGAGTCGTCGTCGTCTTTACGAGGTGCGTTCTCTTGTACGGTACTGTGGTGGATCTTGTGTAGCTCCTGGGGACTAACACTGTTGTATTGCTATAGAGCGACCGCTTCATCCCGGCGCGGTCGACGATGGACATGGAGTACTGCAGTTACATGGTCACCGAGTCCCAGCAGCAGCAACAGCCGACAAGCTTCAACAATGCCTGCACCAACAGTACCGCCACCAATAGCTCTGGGGGTACCAATAGCACCAGCTATGGCAGCATGCGCTCGAGCGAGACGGACAAGCACGTGCGCTACAAGGAGGCGCTGGCCGCGAATCTGCTCTACGGTCACACGAGTCCCGGGAAGCAGTCGTCGTCCACTAAAAAATCCCTCTTGCACTTCCACAGCAGCGTTGAGGAGCCCAATCAGAGGAGCTCGTCGTCATCCCCCATGGAGAGCAGCCACGCGTCGCTTCGGCACTTGGGTCGCATGCACTTGTCCGTGGTCGCTCCATCCGCGCGCCGACGTCACATCCCGTCGTCGCCCACGCGGATCCTGGACGCGCCCGAGCTCCGCGACGACTATTATTTGAACCTCGTGTCCTGGGGCGACAACAACGTCCTGGCCGTGGCGCTCGACCAGATCGTGTACCTGTACAACACGGAAAGCGGCGCGATCCAGGAGATCAAGGCCTGTGGGACCCGGAACGACTACGTGACGTCAGTAGCCTGGGTGAACGAGTCTGGCGGTGGTGCCCGTCTGGCGATCGGCACGTTCAGCGCCGAGCTCCAGATCTGGGACACGCTCACGACCACCAAGGTGCGCACTCTGCGTGGGCACCATGAGCGCATTGGTGCGCTAGCCTGGAACGGCAGCACGCTCGCGTCGGGCTCGCGCGATACGAAGATCATCCACCACGACCTGCGTGGGGACCAGCATATCGTGTCCAAGCTCGTGGGCCACCAGCAAGAAATCTGCGGCCTGGCGTGGTCGCCTGACGCCAAGACGCTCGCGTCCGGTGGGAATGACAACTGCATGTGTCTGTGGGACAGCAACAAGTCTGGCGGCACAGGCTCATCGTCCTCGTCAGGCCACACGGCCCCACGCCAGAAGCTGCTGCAGCACAAGGCTGCGGTCAAGGCGCTCGCGTGGTGTCCCTGGGAGCGCCACCTGCTGGCCTCGGGCGGGGGCACGGCCGACCGCACGATCAAGTTCTGGCACAGCGCGAGTGGCAAGCTACTCAACTCGGTCAACACGGGCTCGCAGGTCTGCGGCCTCGTCTGGTCCAAGACGGAGCGCGAGCTGCTCTCGTCGCACGGCTTCTCGCAGAACGAGCTCTGCCTCTGGAAGTACCCGACGATGACGCGCGTGCGCGAGTTCACGGGTCATACGGCGCGCGTGCTGCACCTGGCCATGTCCCCGGACGGCAGCTCAGTCGTCTCGGCCGCGGCCGATGAGACGCTGCGCTTCTGGAACGTCTTCTCGTCCGCCAAGCACGCTACGCAGTCCCAGCTCTGCGAGAAGCTCCTGCCCAGTGCTGTCATCCGGTGAACTCAATCACTCCATGGCAGTCAGCCATTGTTCTACTGCATGAGAGAACCAAAGTCAGTAATTTTGCATGGAAATTCAAGATCAGAAAACCAATTTCAACACATACCTGATTTCTGCTCGAGTTCTTCTTCCCTTGAGGCCTCACGAAGACCTGTAGACAGACAGATAGCGAGAGGCCAAACAGTACGAGCCAGCCAAGCACCATCACGCACCGAGAACGGAAGATTTCATACTCGGGTGTTACTTTTAATAAACGCCACACAACCGTCATCTGGCGACGAGAAGGCTGGCTCTGCGGCTAATTTGTCCTTCATTTTCCTTAGCGTAGTTCACCAGTTCTCCGAGAGCTCGCTCGCGTGCTGTTGATACGCCAATGTGCTGGTCCCCACTGTGCGTGCGTGTGTGCGTCGCCTCGGCTTCCTACGCCGAGGTCTTCGCACTGAGCTGGGCTGCTTCGTCTTCAGGCGGCGCCGACCCACGCCGCCTCCTCCTCTATCGGAGTGGCCTCGTCCTGCTGCTTCTCTAAACTAATTGATTGTCATTCGACGCGCTGCTCGGGGATGCGTTCGAAGCGCCGCCCCACAGTCGAGCAGCGCAGGTTCTTCGGTGGGCCGATGCTCACGGACCCGCGGTAGCTTCCGCCGGCGAACGAGTTCTGCGGCGCACCGAACTGAGACTGGCGCTCGCGCGTGCAGATGTAGTGGCCCGCGAGCCCTTCGCCCGGGACGAGGTACCCAAAGGTCACGGTGCGGATCGGGCCCTCGCGCACGGACGGCAGTCCTGCCACGGGCATCACGGGATCGATCGTGAAGCTCTCGTCGTTGGAAATCAGCACGATCTCAATGTTGAACATGCTTGCCGCGGCGTAGAGCTCCGCGGTCGTCGCCTGCTCGTCGGGGGCTTCTCGGAACACCTCGTACCTCTCGCGCAGGTCCTCGACGTCCTGCATCAGGAACGCCGCGAGCGGCTCGACGTGGTCCAGCGCGTAGTCCATGAGCTTCAGACGCAGGTACTGCGCGGCGGCCATTCGCCGCGGCGCCATGCCGTCTGCTGCGCCGACGTTCACGACCGCCATGCTCGACGGGTAGTCGCGCAGACACTGGAGCGGGAACATCTCGTAGACGACGCAGTGCAGCAGACAGGAGCCGTCGGGCGGCATGCCGACGCCCATGAGGTCGAGCGTCATGAGCTGCTCCTCCATGCGCGCGCGCTGCATATCGAGCTCTGGTGTGATGATGTCGGACGGCGTGACCGACATCATGGAGTTTCGTGAGAGCGCGATCGACGGCCGCATGCCGTTCCCTTCCGAGATGGACGTCGTCATGGTCGTGTTGCCGCCGCCGCCGCTGACAGGGAACCAGCTGCCTCGCCCACCACCTTGCGCTGCGGAGACGCCGCCAAACGAGTTGCTGTTGGTGCTGAATGACATGCCGTTGCTGGCGCCGTTAGCTGGCACGGTGTGTCGCTGGTAGCTGTTGCTGCCCACAAAGCCCGTGCCGGACCAGCGGTAGTCGCCGGCCCCCGCGTTGGACGACGTGACGGACGAGATCGTGCTGCTCGAGGAGACGGACCGGAAGTCGTCGTCGTCGTCGCCCATGACGCTCGCGGTGGCGCTCATGGCGATGGCGTCGGCGGACGCGAGGATCGAGACCGAGGGCCGCAGCGCGGCGTTCTGCTGGTCGTAGTACGCGTTCGAGCCAAAGCCGTTGGTGAAGCCCACGAAGGCCTTGAGCGTCTGGCTTTGGATCGACATGACGTGGAAGGCCACGAGCGGCGGCGAGCGCACGACCACGCCCATGTAGTTGTCGAGCTCGCGCATGCGCGTTTCCAAAAAGTCCGCACTGAGGTGCGTGCGGAAGAACGCCTTGCGCCGGTAGAGCGGCGGGAACTTGATGCCCTTGAGGTGCGCGCTGTTACGCTTGCGAAGCTGTTCGTCGAGCTTGCGGAAGGCCGTGAAGGAGCGCCAGATGTGCCACGACGTCGAGCCCGTCGAGTGCGTGCGCGACGAGTAGAACGCGATGTGCACCACGACCTTAAACTCGGCCTTCTTGTTAACGCGGTAGTCCTCCACGGTCACCGCGCACGTGTAGTCGCCCTGAATCTCCTCGGGCGTCATGGCGGTTGCGGAGCTAATTGCGAGCGAGTGAGTGAGCTGCTGAGGGCGGGCTGCTTGGCTCGCTTGACTGACTGACTGACTGACTGACTGACGCTGGCTTCTCGTGCTCTTTTGGGCGGAGGGTACAAGAGTCAGCCCCTTTTCCCGACAGGAAGGTTTCAAGTAGTTGTTATTCGTGCTACGTGATTCGATATGTTTATTTCATGTATCGATAGATTTCTTTATAACTCTCATTTCAAGGGATCAATCTTGAAAAGTGTTTTTTTGTGTATGGGAAGGTATATTAGAAATGATGGGTGAGACCTGCTCGCCGCCGCACGAGTGCCACACCAACATGGTGTGGCGATCTTTTTTCGATAGAGAGTGCCAAAACCCAACAGACTGGCCTTTTTTTGAGCGCGAGGCCGCAAAGGTGACACCACTTCTTCTTTTTTCACTTGGTTTGACTATGCAGAGGCATTACGGAACGCAGGTCCGCCCTCTGTCCTTTGTTTTTTTGTTTTGTCGTCAGGATTGTTGTCCGCACCTCTTGATTCACTCAGTAGTCAAATAAATCTCAATGGCGAACAGCCGAAAAGGTTGAGCATTATTTGTTTTTTTGGCTGGATTTGTGGGAGCGACAGCTTCAAATGATCCTTGAGAGGAAATTTTTTAAAACACATGCGATCTCACTCTCAGTACGGACGGAACTCAAAGGGTCGTCATGGTTGACGCCAATGCGATCAATCACTCTTGCTCTCTTTGGGCCGCTTGTAGAGACTGGGGAGAGCCAGCGAGAGACTGGCGTTGGTTGGTTTTGGGCTCCGTCTCTGGCTGATTCCTAGCAATTGGTCAAACGCCATTATTGACAACCAGCGTGCCGTCGAAAGGACAAAAAGGCGGGTCTCAAATAGCATTACCAGCCACAACGCCCCAGCCAGCTCTCTCACCATCACCACCTTGGTGAACCCAGCTCATTGCCCTTCGCGTGTTCTCAGGTCGAAAAGAGCAAGATGGCGATCTAACGACGAGCCATGGGGGCTCCTAACGACTTTAGGATCTGCTACATGTTCCCTCAATGTTCTGTTATATGTTTCAAATATTGACTGATACGAACTGTAAAACTGTGCGCTACTTGAAGTGGTCCACTTCACAAATGTGCCTGCTCTTGTGAAAAGCGACTTGCACACTAGAAAAAAAAGATGGATCCGATGGACGTCATGCGCGAGTACCTCGTGGCGAAGGAGGAACACGAGCGCGCGCTCGCGGCCCTCGGCGACACGCAACAACAGGTGGAGCTCGCGCGCTCAGAGCTCGCAGATGCGCGACTGGTGGAGCTGCAGATGGAGGAGGAGCTCGAGCGCGCGGCTGCAAAAGTGGCGGCGGGGCTCCAGGAGCTGCACTTGGGCGACGAGAGCGACGCCGGCGCTGTGTCGGCCACCGCTGCCAGTGCATTGACTGGTGGTGCTGGTGCTAGTACTGTAGCTGTGGTGGACGGCCACACTCCTGTGCTGCCAGTCGTCGCGGACTTCCTCGTCGAGTACCACCGCAACATTGGCTGCTATCACTGCTACGTGTTTGTGAAGAGTGGTGGATACGAACAGCTAAAGACGACGCAATTCAAGATCCAGGTCGCATTCCCAGTCGTGAAGCTGTTCATGAAGACACCAGACGCCTGTGCTGCTGAGGAGGGTGGTGGTAGTGATGCTGCTGCGTTGGGAGAGCTCTGGTGGTCGACGGAGATCGAACGCAATGTGGAGCTTGACAAGTGCGTGATCACCATAAAGGTGAGTGAAAGTCTCGATCTCCCATTGAAGTCACACAACGTACGATACCAACCATGTACTGTCTTGAACTATGCGTACAGACTGACCATATCTACGTCAGGCTGCCCGTGAAAGAGGGCGACAAGGACGTCACGGGCGACGGGTTGTCGTTTAGCCAGATCACGTCGCAGGAGCTCGACAAGAACCACTACAGTCGCATCACCTGTCGTGAATGCAACAACGTGGTGGCGCAATCCACAACGGAGAACCCCATCGAGCGCGTTTTGCCGCTGCCGTCAGCCAACTGGATGGACATGTTTGACTTTTGGGGCGCGGGGCTCGGCGCCTTTGAGCACCTCCCACGAGAAGATATCTTCGCCCAGGCCGCGCGCGTGTACGTGGGCGAGGCGCACATCCTGCTGCACGAGTCCAATACGAACCCAAAGGCCCTTGAGAGCGTTCCAGTGTATATTGCTACTGGACAGCAAGACGACGCCATTGGCAGTGAAGACGAGGAATCCAAGAGCTTTTGGCAGCCGCTGCAGTGCTCGAAATGTGCTGTTACGCTGGGCATGCGACACAAAGAGAACCTGCAGACCATTCGGCTCCACAAGCACCTGCTCGCCTCAAGACTATCAAGTGCTGGTGCTGATGAAGGAGAAAAGACAGTGGACATATTCGCATGTTACACGGTCGACAGCGTCGTGTGCGCCAAGCTCCTCGAGTTCGCCGACTCGGACGGCGTTTTCCGCTTTACGCTGCGCTCCTCCGAGCAGGCGGCAACTGCGCTTCAGCTGCAGCTGCTCAGCTGGGAGACGCTGGCGAAGGACAACCGCTCGTCCGAGTTCCGTCGCGTGCTCAAGGTGCTCTACGCCCCAGCCCACCAAGAGCAATCATCAGGACCAGGCCTGTTGTTGCCTTTAACTCTTCCAGCTCAAGATCTGGTATTTGCACCAGCAATCTGCGAAGCCATAGCCTCTCGACTCAAGAGGAGCTCGACACTGTTGCCGGTGTCGCTACGGAGATTCAACAAGATGGATGTCGGCTATCTGTACGCATAGTATCCCATAATCAGAGGTCTCATCAGCAAAGTCAACCG
>JAASFY010001273.1:0-10630 GCA_023334035.1 Globisporangium okanoganense
CCCCCCCCCCCCCCCCCCCCCCCCCGCACAAATGAGTTAATATATGGTGCTGTACCAATGCGCGGCACAGCGTGCTGTCGATTGATCACGAGCGCGCTCTTGTGCTTCCCGTGCACGGACTGCGTCACGCGCACGTCGTACTTGCCGCCATTGTGAGAGGACAGCTGGCTCTGGAGGAACCGCGTCACGCGCTCAAACTGCACACACGTGATACACATCAACACGTAGCGCCTCAACAAATACACTTGGCGCTTTCTCCAGGATCGTGTGCGGCATACACACACATGCGCAACCTCTTCGTCCACTTCAACGCCACGCCGCGTGCGCTGCGACTCGAGGCGGAGCATCTGGTACGTCGCCACGAGCACCGCGATAAGCACCACTACAGCGCACACATGCAGTCACGTGGTTAGTGTTGACTGCTAGCTGTTCGGCGCCTGTCCTTGCGTGTAGAGAGTGCGTGAGGCGCTCACGCACCGAGTGCATGCTTCTTCAACCCTGAGGAGATCATGTTGCGAACGAGGAACTCCTCCTGAACATGAGACAGCACTATTCGTACTTAACCGGGAGAGCACCAACCTATTTGTCCGCCGACAAACGACCTTATAAAAGGGTTTGAGACAGTTTTAGAATTAGCTAAATCAGTGTAAAAGAAAAGACGAAGAGTGTTAAACGGTGTGAACTGGCGTTGACCAGCGATGAGAGCAAACAGGAGCAAATTCGCCACACAAAGCTCAAACAACTTGCACGAGTGCCTCTCACTCATACTGTTACGCTGAATAATAACCGCTGGATAGTGACTACTTAGTGCATAGTTGTTCATGTATGCCGTAGTGCGTGTGAGATATATCGTTCAACCTGTTGTTTGTGTTTGGTTCACTCCAATTGCGCGCACATTTTTTTCATCCAGCATGCTGTGTGACTTTCCTTGCTAAGACTGCCACGCTCAAATGTGTGCCTACCAATGTATGCCACTTTCCAGCAGTATCTCTCTCGTTTTTATATATATTTATTTGTTTGCGCCGAACGCCCAGGGGATACTGGGCATTCTGGCAGTTTTATATATAGATTGGCTGATCAAAGGCGTAAGCAAAGTGGGGTGATCAAAAGAACATATGCGCCTAATAAGGGTAATCATTCTGTTTTTATATATAAACAAGGGTTGAGATCTCTAAATAAGACCCTTAATTAATCGGCCGAATTACAATTGATTTGGACAAACTGGGTGGTTATCGCAATATATTGTGTTGGACTTTAATTACTGGGACTTTCTCTATGCGACTCCTTCTCAACTTACTATACACTCTCTCACACGCCGTTCTCACTCACATTCACGCTTTCTACGCTTTCTCGGCGCAGCGCTGGCGCTTGTCAACTGGTGTCGTCACGAAATGGCACGTCGTGTACGCGTGGCGGTCGAGAATGAGCTTCGCGACCGCTGTCTGCGTTGTTGCTGTTGAGATGGACGACCGCGGCGACAAGCGCGCGGCCTTGGACGCTGCGATGGCGTCCATGACCCAGTCCGCCGAGTCAAAGCGCTGCAGACGGATGCGCCGCACGTGCTGCTGCGGGTACACGTTGCTGCCGGTTGTGGCGCTCCGAGTGAGTGCGAGCGTGTCGATCGCTAATCTGGACGGCGATGGCGGCGCCGTGTTGTTCTCTGTCTTCATCGCTTCAGGCTCGGGCTCCTGCTCGTCTGACGCCATGCTATTGCTGCTGTGCATAGGGCGTTGCCGTTGTGTATTTGCTGTCGCGGCGGCGCTTTGGATGAGTGCATAATCGGCCGAGTCGAAGCGCTGGCGCTGGTCGACGTGACGCTTCAAGATCGTGTTCGCGACGGTCTTTGACGACGCACTGCCTTGATAGCTGGTGTTGCTGTTGGTAGACGTGGCTTGAGCTGGGGTCGAGTGAGCCATGATGAGCTGATGGCGGTGGGTGGGGGTGATGAGCAGCTATGGCGGAGCAGAGTGGAGCGAGCGGATTAGGAGGAGCGCGCACGAGTGCGAGTTCGGAAGTGACGTCGACAGTTATGCTAGGGACCAAGTGCTATAGTACTCAGCTCTGTGACTTCCAGACAGAGGACGTGTGGCTAGTCTTATCTGGTCGCCATTGCTATCGTGCAGCGCAATCAACCCACTCACTTGCTTGCCAGATTTTGGCAAGTTGCTGCTGTTTCTTCATAGCTTTTGATTGGTCTAAAAGGAAATCTTTTCCACTTTGAGCCGTGTTTGATTGGCTGAAAAGGAGAAGACGACCTTTCAGCAGCTAGGTAAACCCAGATTTTGGAGGGTTACTCCAGCAGCTGGGTTCGAAAACCTCAAGCTCCGGTGCTGCGACACCGTATTGCGGATACATGCTGGCCTTCACTATCGATCAGAAGCTGAGCTGACCTGGCAGTATGCTGCCTGCATACCTGCTCTCAGTATGACCACTGGTATCAACTGAGTATATGCTCTCAACTGAGAGCCAGAACTGAAAAAGAAAAAAAAGATTTTTTGATTCGGCTCGTTCTGGGTTGACACTGTTGTGAAACGGACCACTGTATAGATCAGTTCAACCTTCAACCCTATCGAGTCTATCCACACACTGACTGCCTTATCATGGCTCCACTCTGTCATGTCGACCGAAGAGGACTACCCCGAAAAGACCACGAGCTTGTCGACGTAGGCGCCGTCCTCGGTGGCCACGCGCACCTGGTTGCCCACCTCGATGAAGAGCGGCACTTTGACCACCGCACCGTTCTCGAGCGTCGCGTCCTTAACACTCAGCGCCGTGTCCGCCACGCCCTTGGCCGTGGTTTTCTAAACGAAAAATAATAGAAATAAATACAAATTCACCACGACCAGGGTGTTTAAGTCGCTCACATGTCAGAAATTGGTTAAACTGTGAAAAATAAATAGGTTTTTTTTCAAGAGCGACGTACCGTGACAGTGAGCGTGACGCTCTCGGGCATGTTGGCCCAGAGCACGTCGCCGTCGACGATCTGCAGCGTGAGCGTCATGCCCTCGAGCAAAAAATCCATCTGGCGCTCCGAGAAGAGGTCAGTCGGGACCTCCAGCTGCACCAGTCAGCACACAAATAAATACACAGATACACAGGCAAGTTATAACTCGCAGTTTGATAGAGAGCTCACGTATTCAATAGCAATAAAAATAAAAATGGATGCCACAGCGTGACGCAATAACGTACCTGTTCGAACGAGGTGTTGTGCATGAGCACGAGCTTCTCACCGTCTTGGTAAAGGAACTGGAAGAACTGGTCTGGCCCGAGCGGTGCCTTCTGCACGCTCTCGGCCGCGCGAAAGCGGCGATTCGTCTTGTTGCCTGTCTTGATTTCCTTCATTTCGACCTTTCCATACAGGATAACACCACAGACGCAAATGTCGTTACGCGTCAGTCTTTATGAACTGTGCAATGATTGGAGCTGTTCACTGGGATGGCTCTATCGTAGCTCTACGACCAGCAAACACGCTAACTCACCTGCGCATACGCGCCGCCCTTGCCAGGCTTAACAGGTTGGTTCTTGGTGACGCGGTAGATGCGTCCTTCGATGTCCAGCGCCATGCCCACACGGATCTGGTTGCCTAAACTTACACAAGGAACGGACAAAATGCGCAGCTCGTTCAGCACATGGAGCTTCTTCAACTGGGGCAGGACGTTCAGTCAGCGCATTGGAGCACAGCGTGATAGAGAGATAGACCCACCGTTAATGCTCACGAAACGCACGCCAACGCCAAATGGCTGCGCGCTTGCCACACCGGCGCGCGCGATCTGTCCGACAACTCGTCGCAGCATCTTGCGTGTGTGGTTCAAAATGCAATTGTGAATTGAATTGATGGGCGAAAAGCATGTCGGCCACTTATTGGTCTAAATTAATACTGTAATTCTACTATTGGTTAAAAATGGGCACTGAGTTCTGCTGAAAATATGACGGACGCTTTTCTTCCGCACTGATAATTTGACGACGAAAACGAGATGCAGCGCTTGCTGGCGTGGGCCGCGCGGGACAAGACGGACGACGCGATCGCCGCGAGCATTGAAGCTGCAGTACGCGCAGACACTGGTGGCGATTATGCGCTTGCGGTGGACCTCTACGCGGTGGGTATCGAAAAGATGATGCTCAAACTGCAGCGTACGTACGTAAGAAATGAACAGCTACGAACTGGGTTGCGCACATTAGATCCGCTTGTCACTGTCTGACGTGCGTATTAATGCAGAGTTGACACATGAAGACGACCAGAAGCAGCTGCGTCGTAAGATCCATGAGTACATGACGCGCGCCGAGTACCTGAAGGCGCAGGTCGACCAGCAGCAGCAACCTGTAGCTGCTTTGAGTCATCCCCAGAATGAAGCTATTGTACGTATATAAGTATGTGCCTTGCGCTTGTAGAATAACTCTAGACTGACCTCAACAACTCGTTGTATATGCAGACAGCACACACGAAAGAGGAAGCGAATACGTTCCGATCCGCCTTCATCCAGCACAACACGCAGCACGCACACACGATCCTCGACGAGGTGCTGGACCGATCACCGCAGGTAAAATGGGATGACATCGCGGGCCTGCACGTCGCAAAACAGATTCTACAGGTACACGTTTGCGCCAATGGTACCTCGTTAGATTATTATAGAGCGTCATTACGTTACTCAGCTCGACTTGGTTGACAGGAAGCTGTGATCTACCCGAGTCTCCGCCCAGATCTCTTTACGGGACTGCTCGCACCGCCACGTGGAGTGCTGCTATTCGGACCTCCGGGGACAGGTGCTGTACTAGTTATTGATCTATGTGACGAAATGAGTTGTGTTTTTAAATTTTCAAAGTGTGGGGTTTTCTTTTTGTTGGTTGCTATAGGAAAGACTTTACTGGCAAAAGCTGTGGCGACCGAGTCGAACGCGACGTTCTTCAAGTGAGTCCAAGTCTTGCGAATATTTGTGCGTTTAGCCAGAGTTATTTACTTGTATCAACTTGTTTTGTGTCTATCCATCCTACTGTAAAACACAGCATTTCCGCGTCCACACTGACGTCCAAGTGGGTTGGCGAGGGCGAGAAGCTGGTGCGCACGCTCTTTGAGATCGCGCGCGAACTGCAGCCAGCGGTGATCTTTCTCGACGAGATGGACGCTTTGCTGTCAACGCGGTCGGCATCCGAGAACGACGCGAGCAGGCGGCTCAAGAACCAGGTTTGCCTGTTGATATATAGCAATGTGATCGAGTCTATGGACTTGACTGAACTGACAAACTGTCATTTTTAACTCTGCCAGTTCTTTATGGAGCTCGATGGCGCTGCATCGTCACCGAACGACCGGATTCTCGTCATGGGGGCGACCAATTTGCCGCAAGAGCTGGACGAAGCGATCATCCGGCGTCTCGAGAAGCGGATCTACGGTAAATCACAGATATCTCTTATCTGCTCTGGTATTACTGTGACTTTGTGATCCATAGTATCATCAAGTGAATTTCTCATGCTGTGCTCGTTTCGGTTCTTACTCAGTGCCACTTCCCGACGAAGAGTCGAGGGAGACCCTGCTCCGCCATCTTCTAGCCTTGCAGAAGACTTCGATCTGCGCACGAGACATGGCGAAGATCGTCAAGTCCACAGATGGGTACTCTGGTAGCGACCTCAAGGCGCTGTGTAAAGATGCAGCCATGGGACCGATCCGAGAGCTCGGCGTGCGCATCACGCAGGTGAAGAGCGAGGACGTGCGGGGTATTACTTTTGGCGACTTTATGACAGCGATCGCACGCGTGCGGCCAAGCGTCTCGAACGAGACTATCAAGTCGCTGCTCGCGTGGAGCGACTTGTATGGCGTCTCGGCTGCTGGCAAGTAGCAATGCTGTCTCTTGAATAAGCATTTTAACAAAGATAGATGAAAGTGGCAAAGGGACAGCAAACACACAGGAGGTCCCTGGGTTATCTCGTCCTTTTTTCACTTGCGCTCAGCTGATATTGAGGATTGTTCTAGCTTATGCCACGGAAATGGTCATCGCAACCTTGGACGGCACGCTCATTCTTTTCGCTCGTAGACCATCATGTACGACTCGGAGACGCCGATGAGCTGCGGCATCGTCTCTTGGACGTGGAGGTCCTGGATCTCGTACCATTGTTCCGTCGCCTGCAACAAATCAACACGAACTTGGTTAGTGAGGTTAAAAATCACTCCAGTTGGCCAAAGCAAACTGGCAACAAGTTAATCAACTTACTCTGTTCTGCACGTGCACGCGGTAGCTCCCTTCGGTCAGCGGGTTGGTCTTCGAAGCTGTCTCTCGCCCTGTGGTCACGGGGCTGTCGTGGACAATGTTGGAGATTAAGTTGTACCTACAAACACACCATGTTAGATATTCCTCCCTGGCTCGAAGATGGTTGGTCTGTAGCAGAGGAAGGACTTACTTCGTCGATGGGACCATCATCTGGAGCACCTTGTTCACCAGATCAGACTTCTCAAGACAGTCCTACGGATACAATTATCAGCAGGTGAGTGAGTAAGCGGCTGTAGATAATTTAGATATATTAGAAAGAAAATACCTTCGATGACACTTTGTGCTTGGTCAGAATGGCGCGCAAGTCCGCGATCGACCTGTGAATCACGACAAATTTGAAACCAGTCAACACAACCAGCAGCTAGCAACTCATAGACGCATGCATCTGCCAGCAATGCAAACAGGGAACGCACATGTTCGCCAGCTCTCCTTCTGTTGGGATCAACTCGTCCAAGTTCAGATACTCGCGGAGCTCGAGGTTCTTTACGGGAAAATTCACGATCGTCGGGTTCTTCTCCGTGAAAAAATTGTTGCGCGTGAAGCGCTTGACGTGGAAAATAATGTACGGAGGCAGCGACTCGATCTTGTACGTCTTCTTCAGCCGCTGGGAGCCTTGGAGAATGTGCTTCAATATTTTTTTACATCATTGCTTGTTAGAAAATCATACCAAAAAAATAAAGTTTGAGCACAAGAGTATGCAGATAGCTCACCGTGATGTGCGTGCCGTCGTATTTTTCCAGCACCGTGAAGAGAGGTACCTGCATAAACACAGTAGATGCATTGCGAGTCCATATTTCATCAGCTCGGTCAGTCATTTAAAAAATTACGACGGTTAACCAGCAATTATTTTAAAATAAGAAACACGAACCTGAGGGATGATGTTCCCGCCCTGCGAGTCCTTAAAAAGCGGTGTCGATGGCAGATCCAGCGACATGAGCAAGAAGGGCGACTTGGCAGTCGTGATCCGCTTGCTGTCCTGAGCTGGATTCGTGGTCTTGCTCTCGTCGACCGTGGTCACTTGGATAAACCCCTGGAAGCACTTGTGGATGATGCTGCTGCCAGGCTTGGACGATCCGCCGAGACCCTGTAAAAAAAGAATACAATGATTTAAATGAGCATAACGCATTTATAAAAGCTTGAACAGAAAGAAGGGAATAAATTAACGTACGCGATGCAGCTCATTGAGCAGCCACGAGAGGAACTCGACGCTCTCGTTCTGCTTGCCCACGTGGAAGCGCTTCTTGCTGCTCACCGACACTTCCTGCACAAACTCATGCGGACTGATCTGTTCATTCATCATACACACAACCAATAAATAAATATTATTAGAGCCAAAACACATATCCACGACATATAATAGGATGACTTAAATACCGTGTTCTTGAAGTTGTGCGGACTCCACATCTTGCGCAGCAGCTCGCCGAAGCGATGCACTAACTGGGACTTGGATTTGGTCACTTCGGGCGACGTCTGCAGGAAGAAATTGCGCAGCGGCGGGATGTGTGCGAGCGCCTGGACGACCACGTTAATGTAGTCCGTGTTCTTCAAATTGTTGAGGCCGATGAAGCCTGTGGTTGGATAACATAACGACATTAGCTAGCGGCACTTACACACACAAATCCTCTATATGATGAGCTATACTGAACGTACCTGGGAGATACGAGACGCCAAAGGCGTCCTGCGCGAGGATGCGGTTCTGGTCGAGCTTGGCGACCTGCGCGGGCTCGAAGACCGGCCGCAGCGCGCTCTTGATGGGCTTGAGGCACTGGTCCACGACCTCGTAGTTGTCCGGCAGACAGTAGATCTTGTCATTCTGCAGGTTGATGAACACGTGGTGCGCGCTCTGCACCGAGTGCGTGAATGCGTGAGTGGCCTTGCCGCGGCCCTTGAAGTACTTGCCACACACGAGGCACGCGTACACGTTCTGGTCCGAGAGCGAGATCGAGCACACCTTCTCAAAGTCAAAGTCCAGCATCTGGTGATTGATCGTGTCCAGGTACGGGCACTTGCGACGCTTGGCGTCGCCCTGCTGCTGCTGCTGCGGCAGGCCGTCTTCATCGCCGCTGCCGTTGCTCTCCTCCAGGCTGCGCTTCATGGCTCCTTCTCGTGCTGTGGTGAAGGTTTTCGTTGCTTTGGCTGGCAACACAACTTGAGCAGTTCTCTTGAGTAAAGTATATCGCTTTCAATAGGGTTCACCGATGCAAAGTAGCGCTTTGGGGGGTTCCCTCTATATTAATATTACCCTTACAGTATGCGTTTTAGAAAGGGTCGATGTTCAAGTTTTTGCCAGCATTTTACGAAAAACATGAAAAAAGAATTCGTGTGATACAAAAATTGTATAAAACGAATCTTTTTCAATTTGAAATTGTTTTTGAGAGTAAAAATGTCATTTCATTTAAAAATGACATTTTTCTTCACTGTCAGTACAGTAGAACACCTCTACATACATCCCCAATGCATGCATGATAGCTTGATGCATGGAATTTCCAAGGGAACGGACTTTTCTCCTTATAAGATGTACGAATAGCTCGTTCCCGATTCAGACTATACAAAACTCAAGACACAATGTACCCCTTGGTATCATTACGTGAATTAAGCGCGCATCGCAAGTAATTGAAACGGAATGAAGACTTGCAACATGCTCACGGCGCTTTGCAATGATATTACACTCGTTTGGTGACACATATAACTGAAGAACTCGTCATACTCAAAACGAATTGACTGCTAGAAGTTTTGCCTCAGACGTTATATGTATATGTACGCCGATGGGTCGATATACCAATAAAGATTGTGTCTTGTTTGCATATATACAGACTGAGGTATTTCGTAGTACGATTTTCTTTCGGCATTGAAGTGGTAGCACCGAGGAATGTATTCATGGGAGCGCAATATGTGTAAAGTTACATGTTAATGATAGCAATGCCCAGCGTTGTATCAACAGGAGTTCATGTTGTTATACGACAACGAGACGTTAACGTCAAATATCACAGAATTTCTCGCTAAAGTGAGATGTTGATCGTTATGACCTTACATTTGGATATCGGATTTGGTACTTGAAGTCGAGGCTCTGCTGTGCATTTTTTGTATGGGACTTTACTAGAGTATAAGCATAATTTATGACAGAGGATACAGACACAGTCTGTTTCGTACTTAGTCGGACATATTATCTTCAATTGTGGTGCAACTCTTATAACCACAATCTAAGACACAACCTGAAAGTCAATCACATTATCAAAGTCCCATTGTATGTCCCACTCTCTTCATGCTTTCTCGACTGAGATTTTGGGCTCTGCTGCGCTCTGCGGGTTTGGATTTTAACGAGTAGGCGCCTAACCAATGATAAGTCCCATTCCGCCGCGCGCAAGGTCGACTCCCTGCGTCGTCTCCTGCGGCTCTTCATGTCTGCGTTTATCGTAGCATGCGAAACAGAGTTTTTTGGCGTCGAAGTTGACTGCCCTTACTTCTCCCAGACGTCCCATTCTCACCCAAAACGGACTTCTATCGAGGTGGGGTTGTCTCCGCTTAAATGCGTTTTAGATTGTGTCTGTATCCACTTTCATAATTTATACTAAATATTGTATGCTCTAATACTTGTCGGAAAACCCCAGTGCATGCATGATTTTTACACGCATGGGAAAAAAGCCGCATAGGGGACATGTTTGTAGAGGGGTTTTACTGTACAAATTTTCTGTCGGCATATCTCGGCATGTATAGTAGATTCAGTATAGTTTAGATGTAGTGATATTACGGACAAAAGGTTATGACAAGAAAAACCTCCATTCCGATTCCAAAATACTAAGCAAGTTTTTTTTACTGTGGTCAGCCAGTCAAGTTGCGTTTGCGGTGATTTTTGACAGGAAGGCGCTGTTGGTATTTTTAAGAACTACGTTCTGGGGGCGTAAACGTCGTTGTTTGTTTGTCCCCTCCTGCACCCTGCAGCCTTGTAGATTGAGAGTCCCTGGACCACCGACGTCTTGATGCGGGCAACGCGGAGGAACAACTCGCCCGATATTGTGGTTGATAGCTGGTGCTTTCTGGCAAAGCAGGTATCAATAGCTCGCCCGAAGGTGTGCCACATCATCGTTAGGATAGCCGCGTCGTGGATGCCTCTCATACTGCTAGCTACATCACTCTTCGTTAAACCATATCGACTAATACTATCAAGTCTACTAACTTACATCCTGGAGCCTCTTTTGTCTGGATATTCTTTCGCAAGTTTTTTCTTCTATTGCAGACCCCATCTTATCCTTTATTGAAGCAATGCGTTTCGAGTCTGCCAAAGCGGGACCAAACCTCTCACGCAGCAGATTGACCACTTGTGAGAAGTATCCAAGCGCAGTTGCTTTCGATAAAAGACCATCAGGAGAGCGTGA
>JAASFY010001274.1:0-10588 GCA_023334035.1 Globisporangium okanoganense
AGCCTTTTACCTTTCGTCCGGATTGCTCTGTTACAAACAGGCAATCAGATCGCAGGAACTGCTGATCCCCTCATCACGAGTCCTTGTGGAAGTCGTGTAACACACGCTTCCTCACTCTGTGTATCGTGCTGAGTAACTCGGGAACGCCCGGTTACACTCTGTATGTGTGGTGGATCGTGAAGTGCCGGAGCTGTTCCAGGAGATCCTGTTCGGGATCGAACTGGATCCTCAGCTTCTTCGCTTGAACTTGAGCTCTGCCGATCATTTGGTCCTTGATCACGTTTGAATCTCAGACGATAGTTAGTAACTTGGTGCGCGTCACCGTCTTCTTGAGCCCGAGGAGCAGCGCTGTATATTCTGCTGTGTTGTTGGTCTCGGTGAGGCCGAGAAAACCCCCATGCACACCATTAGATCATCCAGTGCCCGTCGACGAGGTGTAGAAGTATGGCTCCCGCGCCCGCCAACCCCGGATTCCCTCGCGAGCTGCCGTCGAAGTAGAGCCGCCATGCGCTCTGGTGCGCTCACTCTCAGTTCTGTAGAGTCGTTCTACTGGTAGCTGGGGTCTTGTAGAGAATGCTGGAAATACACGAACATCGCGGTGACATCGTGGTCCCCTGACGCTCTTGCCGCCGCCTCATGGACTTGGATGGATGAGCTGATGCTTTTGACGGTGGAGCCGATCTTACCAAAAATGGTCCTCTTAGAGTCTTGGAAGCACTCTTCGCAGCGATATCGCCATAGCTGACGCATTGTTGTGATGCAGATGCACCTCCACACTGTGTGCAGTGCTGTTCTGTGCAGCGATCGTATCCTTCTGACGACACCTTCAATCGCCTAGCGAAGCTCGAACGGAATCCGTTGTTTCAGGCCAGAGTAGACTGGCCCGTGGAAAAGCTGGAGATCGCGCCGATTCAAGATGGCGTCAGTCCAGAGCTGCAGCGTCGCTCGCCACACTCTCCTTGCCACTTGACAATCCCAGAGAATGTGGACAAGCGAATCCCGGTCACGGCTCGAGCACCCGTTCAACGGACACGCCCTGTCATCGCCGGAGTCACTCCTGGACGTGTTAAAGCCCCCGATCTTGAGGCGATAGAGATATAGCTGGTCGTGTTGCGCCAGTGTTGTTGGTTTCTTCCAGATGCTTTTGAACGAGACGGCCGTGAGAGCCTGGACTGCTGTCACGTCGTGGGCCGTCCAGGTCGAGAGGCGCGCTTCTAGTTTGGCTGCTCATGTAGTCGTGGTGAGTTGGTACCTGATGTGCTTTTTCACTGCCTTCCACCTTCTCGCGAACCGCAGGAATCTGGGCCGGCGAACCGAGATCCGGTAGACTGCTGGTCGTCTTTGAGCGGGATATGGCGCGTGCTTGGGTGGGCTTGCACGTTGATCATGACGTTGGGATTAACAATGTCGAACAAGCCTTGTGCTGCTGTTGAGAATGTTGGCTGGCGGTTGAAGCCCGTGTAGTTGAGGGTGAGCGTATCTTATGCCGATTCTGATGTCGTGACGTGATCGTCGTGCGTCCAGACCAGTCCAAACAGGCGTTGTTCGCCAGAGTGAACAATCGGCGCAGTCGGGTCAGGAAGCCAGATTTGCGACGCGAGTGATGGACACTGGATGACAAGGAGCTTAAACATGTCTTCCAACGCGCGCTTGGATGCCTGTGGTAGGTCAGGAAAGGTAAAGTCGATCTGACCTGGTGCGTTTTGTCGTAACACGGCAAAGTCTTTGATCGAAACTGTTGTGCCGTCCTTGGCCCCCAGAGCCAGCCTCGGAGAGTGCTAACGAACGGGTTAGTGAAGAGCCCAAAGCTGGACCAGAATCGGCGAAGCGGCAGTTGGACCTCGTTGTAGAGTTCTTTCTGGTGCTTTTCCCACGCCGCTGCTGCCGCTGGAGAAATAGTGCAATATCCCTTGGAAGACGTTTCCTATTCCACGTGGCAATGGTCGTACAGGTACTGGAGTGGGGCTCGCGAGAGCTTGTCTACGAGCGTGTCGTGCGTGTAGCGTTCGAGAAACTTCGTGCCAAGCCTCCAGATGTCTCTCACCGAAGTGATGGTAGTTGTTGGCGTGAGCTGTGGTGCAACGAAGACTCGAGCTTTGGCTCCGATCGACCCCTTTGACCTTCTGGTCGTGGTTTTCCGCCTGTTGAGTTGGCCTGCCTCTGACATTCGTTGACTTTTGAACGGCGGCAACGTCGCCCAACTGTAGATCTTCTTCGCGGCTTGAAGAGCGAATTCCACTGGTAGATCGATGGCTCCGATCCCTCCTTGACTGGTGGGCATCATAAGAAGATCCGCCGCGACGGTGTACCGTTTCTGGCCGTCGTGGGCTGTTAAAGTACCTTCCCAGAGAAAGAGCCGCTGGAGGTCTTGGAGCTCGTCGTATTGGTCTGTTGCTGGTAGAAAGAAGAGCGTCGTGAACGAAGCTCCTGCCAAGAAGATGCTACGCAGGATAATAGCTCGTCCTTGCATGCTCGTCGAGACTCGACACGCGACTCCCATTCGCGCTCGTAGTAGGTCCATTCTTTGTCGCCAGTTCGCACACGCCAGCGGCTCAGTGCCCACTAGCACCCTCAAGTAGCGTGTCGTCTCGCCGTGTTTCAGGAAAGGCACTCCGTGATACACAGCCATGTGGAGGCGCTTGTTGAGTCAGATGCCCTGGCATTTTTTGGTTGGATTTCAAGTCCCGAGGCCTCCGCAAAGGTCCGCAGGATGGCGATGCATTTGGGTACATCCGCAGCCCGCCGCAAGAATAGCGTAGAGTCGTCCACAAAGCCTGAGAACACGTGCTCATCCAGCACGCCCTTTGTCTGGAACTACAGCTCTTGAATGGCCGGGTTTTGCTTCACTGCCATCCCTAGAACCTCCACTGCGATCAAGAACAGCAGAGGTGCCAAAGGGCAGCCTTGTTGGATGCCACGTGACAAGTCGATTGCTGATGAAAGAACTCCGTTGACCTGGAATTGCGCTATTGTACTGCTGTGGAAACCATGGATAAGCGAGACGAAGCGCTCGTCAAAACCGAAATTGGCCAGCACGGCGTACAGGAAGTCGCGTTCGAGGGAGTCGTACGCTTTTGAAAGATCGGGTAGCACGATGATGCTGCTGCCGTCCATTTGCTCCAGGAGGTTCTCATACTGGTGCAGTAGGGCGGCGAGCATGATGTTGCTGCTGTCCTCCATCTGTCTCTCCTTCACGAAGCCATTTTGATCCTGGCTGATCAGGAAGCCCAAGATGAGACCCAGCCTTGTCGAGATTATCTTCGTGAAGAGCTTGTATACAGATGTGAGCAACAAAATCGGCCTGTAATCGAGCGCATCCTCTGAGTCGCCCTTCTTTCGTAGCGGCGCGATGATTGCTGTCGCGAAAGACGATAGGAATGCGTTGGTGATCCTGAACGTGTTGAATTCTCTGTGCAGATATTTCAGCAACTCGTCCTTGAAATCCTTGAAAAAATCGTTGCCGATCCGGTCACTTCCTGCTGCTTTGCCTCGTTGAATGGCATCGATCGCGTTCTCGACCCGTCGATCGTAAATGGGGATGAGAGAGACTCATTGTCGACACTGGTTACCTGATATCCGGACTCAAAGTTGCACAGCTGGCCAAGGAGCCTTTTCATTTCTGCTTGCGATCTCCCCGTGTGCTTGGTTGTGACGATCGGTGTCCAGCCCGTGGCCATGCGGTCCGCGGTCGCCCCCGACGTCGTGGTGATGGAGCTTCCAGCTCGAGTGATTGTCGTCACGGATTAATCCGCTTGGCGCCCAGAGATGCGTTTGAAGAAATATTTAGAGCCCACTCCTCCTTGCTGCAAGAGCTCCGCCAATTGTTCCTGCATCTTTCTCAGTGCGCTTGCTCGCGTTACTTCGACCTGCTCATGGTCCACGCTCTCGAGCAGTTCCTTCTGTCGCAGCCGCTGTTTTCGCTTTGCTCTTTTCTCCTGTTTGGAGACCAGTAGGTGAGTCGCTCGCAGAAGTCGCTGCAGTTCGACTGTGAAGCAGTTGAATGCGGTCGCGCCTGAGTCGCCAGCCATGTAGCGCGCTACCAGCTCGCAGAGCGGGTCCTGCACCGCCACTTTGAATTGCGTTGCACTGTGTGGCGCTGGTGGATATAGAGCTTTCAACCTGCGCCTGGGTCTGGCCGATCTTTGCAGTCGCCACTGTATCGCGTATTCCTTGTGGTCCGAGTGAT
This sequence comes from Globisporangium okanoganense, assembly GCA_023334035.1. Taxonomy (NCBI): domain Eukaryota; phylum Oomycota; class Peronosporomycetes; order Pythiales; family Pythiaceae; genus Globisporangium; species Globisporangium okanoganense. The sequence continues at coordinate 4,187 of JAASFY010001274.1, forward strand.
TTACCGGTTGTCGCGCATATTGCTCCACCAGCAGCCCGAGATGCTCGGCAGAGACGTAGAATCTGTCCAGCCGTCTTCCATGCGCCGCCGAGTCAAATGTGAAATGCCTTGCCCTGTAGTCATCTTTTTCCTGGTTGTCCATCATGGTGCCGTGTAGGTCTGCCAGGGAGTCGACGAGCCGCAAGCTCGTCAGCGTGTATTCCAGTTCAGCACTCTCTGTGGTCGAGAAGGCGTCTTTGTTCGCATAATGCCGGTCGATTGACGTTCGAATCACGCAGTTGAAGGCACCTCCGACGAGCATGAGCTTGTCTGGTGGTCGAGTCAGACCGGCTAGCCTAAGAAATAACTCAGCTTGTCGTGACGTGAGGTCTCTGTTCGGCGCGTAGATATTAACGATCTTGAGGTTCTCGTACTCCACCATGATGCATCTCGCCGACGATAGCTTGAGCTCGGTTTGCATGAACCTTAAGTACGCACCAAGTTTGCACGTGCCACCTCTGAAGTGGACACTGCGAACTTTCACTAAATTCGAGCTTATAAATGTTGCACAAAGAATAGTTTGGCAGAGTGGAGTTACTGCGGTGTAACCCACTCGTGTACCATGTTACACATACCTTCTTAGCTCGGCGATGATCCTTCATGAACGTCACGTGGTGGCTCGCAAAAGGCACGATCTCCCTTCGGTCACCAGTGCGTGACGGCCGCCGGCGTGGCCCAGCATGACCACGAATTGATTCTTCGCTGCAGAGCCACTGACGCAGCGTCTAGCGTGGGATACCAAAGCGCTTCGACATCCCACGCTGGCTACCGGTGCTGCGGAGAGCGTCGAGCACTTGGATTCGTTGTTAGTAGGAGTAGGCGAGGCACTTGAGAATCATGCTTGACGTGGCGAGAAAATGGGAAAGTGAGTCTGGCTGTCATGGGCGCAAATCCTAAAATTCCCGCCAACAAATGCGGGAAATATCACTGGTACCGAATTTGAGGAAATGATTGGCGGAATTATTTTTGCGGCTTTGTGATTGGAATAAAATATGGATTATTTTTTCGATGCAAAATATAGTTGTATTTTGCCGAGGGCAAGTGGTGGGTGTTCAAAAGGTCCGGGTGTAGCGATCTGTTCGTCTCCGTACTGTAGACCCTTTGGATGTAAATAGTATCTCAGAACTAATCAAAAGCTTTGAAAATGTTACTTGAGACGATTGGAGCCAATGTTATTCCAGTTTTGGATAACATTTCGCAACATTACAGCAACATACGCATGTTCGTCCTACCTTCAAGTAACATTTATCCGGATATGGTGACTTGTATAAAATTAACGAAGGTATGAAAATAAAGAGTTGTTTGTATGGAAATCACATCCCAACCGAGGGAATTTCCGACGATAAAAAGCTTTTTGACAGCTTCCAAAAACAACTAAAGACTAAACCGACAATGCGAATGGCGCCGCGGTCGCCGGCGGTCGAGTCGTTCCTGCGCAACTTTGAGCGCGAGCGCGTGCGGCTGCAGGAGGTGCTGGAGGTGACGCTCTGCTACGGCGTCTTCTGCCTCTCGCAGAACTTCTCGCTCAAGGGCATGAGCGTCGAGGAGCTCCGCGCCGTCACGAGTGCGTTGACTATCGCTTCCTGTATTATTGGCTTGTTGACGCTGGCTCTGACTATGTACGTGCATGTGTATACTGTGTTGTTGTATGACAAGAGTACGAAGCGATCAAGAAGCGGGACTTCTTCGTGCGCAACGCGGGTATCAGCGCCCGTCGCGGTCACGCGGACGGACTCGAGCTCTCCACTGCAGCTCAGCAGCTCCGCGTGAAGCCATCGCACTCGTGGCGTGACGGCAACGATGACGCAGACATTCTCACGCCTACAAGCTATGATTCGCAGGATGGTTCGCATGCAGAGACGCCAGCGGCCACAGCGAACCGGTTTCTATCGGAAACCCACGTGTCGGCTGCCGAGAAGAAGCGTATGAGCTTGTGTGCAAGTACTACTGGTCATACTGTTTCTTGCCCATATTGACTCTTGTACTCTATTTTGTATCATAGAGTTCGACGAGATCGATTTCTTCACGCAGCTGTTCGGGAAGCAGTTCATCGACACGGCCTGGGCGACGTTTGCCGGGCGCAATGGCTCGCAGATCGCTTTGAAAAGCGAGCTGGACGAGCGCTTCACGCGCATCGACCAGCGCAAGCTCGCAGACAAATTCCCAGCGCTTGAGCTCCCAGTGGCGTCCTTTGTCGAGTTCCTGAGTGGGTACGTGAAAATCTGTGTGGGCCACCACCACCAGTCCACTGGCAAGGACAACGAGTTGGAGGCAGGCTTGGAGAGATCGATTGTGCGTCAGCAAGAGAGCGACGCTGTCAGATCTGCCGTCAGGTCAAGACAACAGCGACCGGTTATGGTGCCCGAGATAAGTCCACCAGCTGACGTTCTCAGGCCGCGTTCAGGCAGAATGTCGAAGAAGCCACCAGCCAGTGACCATAAGGCTTTCCGCCCCAAGTCGCTGCAGCACGTGCAGTCCAAGATCAAACCAGAACTGGACGCGCGTCGAGAGAAGCTTTTGCGGGTGAGGACAACACAGACACAGCTCATGAAGGAGAGGCTCGCGCGCACGAGACTCGCTGAGTACGAGGCGAAGCGGATGCTTGACGCGGCGGCGGATAGAAGTCGCGGCAATGGAGGCGGCGAGGCGCAGCGAGTGAGGAAGATGCCGCTGGCAGATATCACCACAGGTAAACAATATTAAGCTTGGCTAAATCAGATGAATGTTCGGTTTGCTGACTTTGTGATGGGATGTATGGATTTTTTTTCAACAGGGGCTGCAGCTTTAGAGATCGCGGATGATTTCATGAAGAGCCCTCTGCTGGACAGCTTCAGCGGGAAAGAGAATCGAGACGATGGCAACAGAGCAAACATCGTCAGCTCTCGCAAAGACCCATTGCGTGAAGAGCTCTATGGCGCAGCTCCGCTGGACGACTCGTTTCTCGGCTGCAAGCCACCACGCGCTGCCAATGCACCTGTTCAACCCAAGTTACAGCCCAAGAAACCGAGTCGAGGTATGGCTTTTGCTCATTTACTTTGCTTGTCGATATGATTCCCACTGTATTCTTGACCTCTTCTATATGCTCTAGCTTACAACGGCTGGCTGGGAGACTTCGGACCGCAGCACACGAAGACTGTCGTCTCAGAGTGGGGGACCCCAGCGGACGAAGGAGAGGAGGAGGATAGCGACGATGCGCGTGAGGCAGCAACGAGAATGGGCCAGGGTGCGTGCGTGCGTGCATTTATCTATCATGGGACTCGCACTCACAAATTAAAGACTGACTTGATTAATCAATCATCTTAACTCCCACTCAGGTCGTCGACCCAGTTCGTCGTCCCAGAAGTTTGAGTGGAAGTTTGACGGGTATGCAATAGCGAATTGTGATCCCATCGACCTCGCAATGTTGAGCTGACTTACTGAACTCTCTGTGAACATTTACAGCATCGACATGAGAGCTTCCACGCGACGAGAAAACAGCAAAACTAGCCAGCGAAAGCCCACTGGCGACGACGACTTTAGCAGCGTTTACAGTGGCGAAGCGAGTCGGCTTTCCCATCGTGATGATGACGCTGTTGCCTTCAGTGACGCAGGCCAGAGCGATGCATCTGATCCAGTCTTCAAGTGGCTCAAGAGAGCCGTCTAGCTGCTGCTTGACGAAATTCATGTGTGTGGCTTTAGATTTTTAATTTGAGTTCCTGTATTCTCCTTAAATATGAAGACGGGAGTTTTGTATCATTTTCTCACTCTTGGCCCGCCAGGTACATGCGGAACGCGATCGCGAGGTTCACGACCGTGTACACGACGTAGTAGCCCACGAGCAGCTTGCCGTACCACGGTGGACAGCAGAAGTTGTGACGCCGGAAGACCAGGTACGACGAGCTGAGCGTGAAGAACAGAAAGCCCAGCGAGACGTTCGAGTGCGTGTCGAGCTCCAGCTCGATCGCCTGGCCTTTGAAGAACGCGTAAGCCATGGGCACGCCCAGGCCCAGCAGGATGTTGAAGACCGGTCCACCAAAGCAGCCTGCGATCGCCATTTGCGGGAAGCCCGCGCGCGCGACCGAGACGTTCGTGATGAGATCCCCGACTGAATTGCCCCACGCGAGCACGGTGAGTCCCAGGAGCCCGTTGCTCGCGTGCGTGATGACGCCCACGGCGATGAGCAGCGCCATGAGTTCGTTCGCGACCGCGTAGATCCAGCAGACGCAGGACGCGAACGCCAGCGACAGGAAGAAGAGCGAGAACCAAAACGACGTTGGCGGCCGCGAGCGGTGCGTCGTGAACGACACGACCGTCGACGCCACGGTTCCCAGCACAAGAGTGATCTGCCAAAGCGCCACGCCTTTCGTTCCTTCTCCCATTAGAAACACGTGGCTCTCAAGCGATCCGCTCGTGAGCAGGATGAACAGCGGCACGGTGATCGGCGACAGTGTCGCGAGCGGCCTGGACCAGGCGTCCTGGTCCAACAGCGGGATCGTCATGTCTCGCACGAGCACGAGCAGCGCCTGTGGGATGCTTAGCACTTTGGTCACAAGCGTGTCGTTGCTGTAAAATACACTGAAGATGCGACGCTTCAAGCTCCATCGCCAGCGCATGTGGCGCCAGTACGCGCTCTGCATGATGCTCGCACCAGTCGTGAACCCGATCCAATTTGGCACACTGCTAGCGGCCTCGTCTTCATCGCCACCACCAACACTCAGAGGCAGGTCACCATGCTCGATCCGGTCTTCGTCCGAGATGAGTGGTGACGAGAGCGAGTCACTCTCAACCAATAGTAGCCCCGCATCCTGGAAATGGTCGTCAAACACGCTGGCTGCGAACCGCGGCGCTGGGGCTTTCTTCGGCGACGCGAGCTCAAAGACGCCATTCTTGCCCGCGAGCTGCTGCGCAGTCGTCCGCGTGATGAAACTGTACGGTTTGGCTGCCTTTTTCTGCGTTTCTAAGGCTGATTCTCGTGGCGAGAGCGCGTGCCAAAAGGCCGAGAGCACCATGGCTCTGCCGCCGCGCGGCGAGCCCACGCCTCCTGCCTTATCTGCTGAAGCAGCAGCTTGTCGGTCGAGGTTCGCCTTTGCAAACCGGTAGCGGGACACGCACTCGGGCACGAGCACCGAGCCCACGTAGAGCGCGTAGCAGGTGAGAAAGAGCAGCACTAGGGGCTCGTTGCGCTCTTCGTGCAGATCAAATGCGGTCGCGAGCACGAGCAGCAGCACCAGGGACGCCAGCAGCGCGCTTATGTCCCGTGAAAAAGGCCAGCGGTCGACTTTCACTGCACTCGAGACGGCGACGCAGCCGACGACGACCGTTGAGACGAACATGGCGCCGCCCAGGAGCTCGTTGATGCCCGTCTCTCCCACGCCCGACGAGTACGCCGCGATCGCCGAGAAGACGTCCGGTGCGCCGTTGCCGAACGCGAGGAACGTCACGCCTGCGATGTCGTACGGGATGTTCAGCTGTTGTTGTATAGGCGGCAGTAGAAGGTCAGGCATGAGCAATTCACAAACCAAACGTGGCCAAGCACAAACGCGAATGGGTACCTTGTCGCTGATGTTTGCGAGCGTGGGCGAGAAGTACCCATCTGCCGTGCTCCCTACTGCACAAAGCGCACATGATAGAGAAAGACGTGTCATACACACAGACACAGTAGCAGCACACAGGTTAGTTCCAAGCACACAAGCGAGCATCAAACAAAAAGCAGCTTCAAGTTGCCAAGCAGATCAAACGCACGGAAGAAGAAGAGGGCGCCGAGCCAGAGCAGCAGCACAGCGGCCGAGAGCAGCGGCACACCAGCGAACACGCAGTAGTGGATGTAGAGGTAGTCGATGTGCAGCGGACCCAGCGTCGCGTTCTGTGGAGGCAAGAGGCAGTCGAAGCCGAGCCCGTCGCGCGCGAAGAGCTCCCCGCTCATTTTCTTCCACGCAAAACTGATTCTCAAAAGCAAAAATGAAAATCACAAAAGCGAAGCGAGTACCTCACAGAAACAATGCGCAAACGAAAGCAATCACGCAAATTGTGCTCTGACGGAAGAACATTTATTATGTGAGCTCGGTGACGGATACAAAGTGCTTTCTTTCAAAACTAAATAGTACGTTTTTAAATATTTCAAAATATAAAATTGATACAAACTGCTTTCTTTCAAAATAATGCACTTTACACGTTTTTTTATGACATACCGTAAAACCTTACTTATATCTGACAGCCATGTCATGTTGCGGGTAGGTTTAAAATATACCCGTCAAAATCAATGTCACATACATTTTCACAGGTACCAGCAAAAAGTACTTTTACGATCATCATTACGAGGCCACATGTGGCCTGGACCAACTGAGCTTGCATGATGAACAGAGCTTGACCTTGCATCTCCATTCA
>JAASFY010001275.1:0-10588 GCA_023334035.1 Globisporangium okanoganense
CCCCCCCCCCCCCCCCCCCCTCGGCATTGTGGATGTACGCCACGGTCCGACCGTGATTGACGTGAAGTTGAGCCTCTTTGTTTCCCGCTTGAAGCCGATACTCGGAAGGGTAAATGTAAGCGTCTGAGCTGTCGAATTTGAGCTTGGTGTAGTAGCTCGGTAAATCTCTGGGAAACTGGTCCGGAACAACCTTCTTTTGCTCGTCAAGCTCGGCTTGAATACCATCTTCGATGAACTCGAGCATGTCTTTTGTCTTCAATTCACTATGGAGATGCTTCGAATCGGTCGGTAGCTTGGCCATGTCTCGGTAGCCTGCCACGTCATCGCAAGCGCTTGTGAAGACCAGTACCGGCGCTTCACTCTGTACAGCGTCATCACACGAGGAACCGCTAGCAATGTACCGATCTGCTGATCTTTGCATTTTTTTCAGGATATCAGCCTTCATATCCACCCTTGATCCGAAATCACCATTCGCAACGAGAAATTCCAGGTTTCGAACGTGGTCTTTCATTATCGAAATTCTTCTGTGGACCATTATCAATATATTTATTGTTAGAGTCATAACACAAAAAGAAGCACCAATATAAGGATTTAGCAAACTTACGCTCAGATGGGGTACCCAAACGACCAAAGAACAGGAAGCGTCTTGGTACACAGCAACAGAATCTCTATAGAAAGCGCCAAAAGCATACATAAACACCCAAAATCAGTACCAAGACAACATTAGAGCAGAGGATCTGTCGACTGGGAACAGTAGATAACGTACGTGGGCGGGATGTGAAGGTGTGTGCGCGTCTATAGTTGAATGGGACGACGACCGCGTGGGGCTCGTGGGAGGCAGGTAACACAGAGGGCTCGGCCGCGCGCGCTCGCTTGTTTGTCGCTTGCATCTCACTCTTCAAAAAGCTTTTCTGTTGTTCTCCCACACAAAACAGGCAGACGCTACAGTCCCTCCCAAAATGACAGTTTTGCAAGCTGGCTTTGCTGCCTCTGATGCCAAATGCTTCTTTTCATATACCTTTTTACACTTGATATATATTGTAGTATTCTATATAGTATCAAAACAGTAAATAAGTTACCTGTTAACCATACTATCATACACCATATCCCAGAGGTACGCATCATCCGAGGTTAACCTGCCCAAATCTAAAAAAGACCAATCTAAAAATACTCGACAAGGCAGGTGGCGCGCAGGCATTGGTGCACTGAAAGTTCAACACAGCGCGCTCGTGTCGCACCAGCATCTTGATCCCTTTGCCATTGAGTGATCCATCAAGCGTGCGTGTGTGTGTGAAAGTGAGGCGCTCTACGGTGGACGCGCATTCGAAAAGCGATTAAAGTAAATCCGCATCCCCTTCACCCATTCCGTCTTCAACCGAGCCAGACGCGAGCGAGCGAACGATTTTAAGCGAGTCGCCATGGCCGCGCGCCGCTTCCCACTACTGCTGTTACTACTGCTGGTGCTGCTGTTATATATCGCCCGCGTGGACGCCAAGGCGTTCGTGAACAACGCGGCGTACGAGTGTCTCCTGCCAGACGCGGCGTCGCAGAAGGACAACACGACCGCGAACCGCGTGTGCGGGCCCAAGAGCGTGCTGGCGGTCGAGATGCAGCTGACGCTCGCGGACGCCGAGACGAGCAAGCTCACGTCGCTGCTGCCGATTGACCTGCAGAACGCCGAGAGCGACGCGAGCTGCACACTGCAGAAGAAGATCGACCTGCCGATCCTGAGCAGCAAGTTCACGTCGTACGACCCGGCGACGAAGCTCTGGACGCTGCACGTGAACTGCTCGATCCCCGAGACGACGCAAAGCAAGGAGGCGCTAGCGGGCTTCCTGAAAGACAAGAGCGAGTTCAGCTTCACGTGCGGCCTCGAGACCAATTCCGTGGACGTCCCGGTCGACATTGCGCTGCCGGCGTTCTCGTACCTGAGCAAGGACTGGAAGATCAGCAACATATCGCTTCTGCCAGACAAGACGCCGCAGGACGCGGCGTCCACCGTGGCGCCGTCGACCGCGGCGAAGAAGACCGCAGCGCACGCCATCGTGGGCATCGGGCGGAAAGCGCACTTCACGATCGAAGTCGACGGCGACAGCGATGCTTCAGACAGCGAGGACGCCGCTGCCAACAGCACGAGCTCGGTGCGCGAGACGAGTATCCTCGGGGTGTGCACAGTGAACGGCCAGAACGTAGCTGTCTCTGGTGGTGACTTTGACTACGTCGTGCAGAAGAACGACAGCGATCTCGTTGGACTCAAGTACACGTGCGACCTGGTCGACGGCGCGGGCAATGCGCTCAAGCAGGACGGCGTGATCAAGAGCAGTGAGCTCTACATCGACGGCAGCGAGCCTGTTATCGACGAGGTGTTCATGATATTTTCGACCGACAAGCCGGCGAAGATCAGCAGTGTCATTTCGGTCACGCTGCGTGCAAAGGGGCTCAAGGACGGATACACGGGTGCCTGCGAAGTGAATGGCGTGAAAGGACTCGCGCTGCTCGGAGGGGAAGACGACGGTTTCTACATGACGCAGTACACTGTCGCGAGAGGCGATCGCAGCATCAAAGAAGGCTCGACGATCCCACTGGACTGCACGGTGCTGAACTCTGCTGGCAACGTGTTCCGGTACCAAGAGGACCTGAAGCTGGACTTTGGCATCGACTCGGAAGGGCCAATGGTGATGTCTACAGCGATTCTCTTCTCGTCCGACCGCCCAGCGCACGAAGGATCGATCATCGAGGTGCAGGTGACGCTGAAGGACGACGAGCCAGACCTTGCGGTCGCGAAGAACCAGTCGTGCCTGATCAACAACGTGTCGGTCGCAGACAGCTTCACCAAGTCGTCGGACAACTCATTTCTGCTGACCTACATGGTCGGAAAGGGGCAGGCACATTGGAAATCCGGTGCGCTGCCTGTTCACTGTGCCATTCAAGACGCGGCGGGGAACATTGCGCTCGTGGACCACTTCACAGACAAGAACACACTGTTTGCGCGTGAGCTGAAGCCCGTGGAGCTCGGCACCGACGACGTGATCTCGTGGAACTATTTCCCAGACAAGTTGCTCCTGATCAGCTTCATCATCGTGGCGATCGCGTCGCACACGATCTCCAAGGTCTGTCCGCACATTGGTCTCCCGCGCATCTCCGGCTACATCATCACCGGTATCTTGGTTGGTCCGTACGTGCTCAACTTCATCACCGCCCAGCAGATCCGCAAGCTGCGTGTCATCGACGAGCTGTCGCTGGCGTACATTGGCCTCACGGCTGGCAGCAAGCTGCACTGGAAGACGATGAAGCCGATCATGAAGAGCATCGCCACGGTGACAATCGGGCTAACGATCATTGAGTACATTGTCGGCACGCTCACGATCACCGTGCTGGCTGGGTACATTGATTTCCTGCAGGATACGACCAGCAGCGAGATCTACGCTATCGCGCTGCTCGCCGGGTGCATGATGATCGCGCGGAGCCCGTCGTCTGCGCTCGCCGTGATTGAAGAAACCAAGTCGCAGGGCCACTTCACGACATTGGTGTTTGCAGTGACCGTCATGTGCGACGTCATCGTCATCTTCCTCTTCAACGTGAACAGCATGATCACAGAGAGCTTCCTGTCAGAGAAGAGCATGTCGTCGAAGGACCTGCTGCGGCTGATCCTGCAGCTGTGCGGCTCCATTGGTGTCGGCCTCGTGTTTGGCAAACTGATGGCGGTCATCGTGCTCTGGCGCCACCGCAAAATCAAGCGCAAGAGCACGCTGCTGGTGCTTCAGCAGGTGTTCAAGCAGTTCCTGATCATGTTCTACGGCTGGATGATCTTCGTGGTGAGCCATCTCGTGCACCCGTACTTGGAGCCGCTGCTGTGCTGCATGGTTTCCGGAGCCGTGATGTGGAACACGAGTCCAAATCCCGAGGAGCTCAGTATCCTGCTCAAGCGTCTGGCGGATCTGGTGTACGTGTGCTTTTTCACCATAACGGGTGCCACCCTGGAGCTGGACATGGTGGTGAAGGCCCTCGCGCTGTCCATCGTGCTTTGCGTGACTCGAGTCGGCGCGATCTTTCTCGGGAGCTTTCTCGGCGGTGTGTGCGCTGGCGAAGACCGTGGTCACTCGAAGGTTGCGTGGATGGCGTACATCACGCAAGCAGGTGTGACGCTCGGTCTCGCCAAGCAGATCCAGCTGCTATACCCTGGCTGGGGGAGCTACTTCTCAACCATGATCGTCGCAGTCGTCATTTGCAACCAGCTGATCGGGCCGCCGCTGCTACGGTACGTGCTGCGCTACGTTGGCGATGCGAAGAAGAAAGAGATTGGCAAGGTCGACGGGCTCTCTGCGCTCGTGCTCAGTATCGGCATCAACAGCATTGGCGCGATCTCCCGCCTCGAGATGTGCGGCTGGAACGTGACTTCGCACTTGATCGAGTCGGAGGCGGACGAAATGACGCTCGCGAAAGGCCTATTCGCTGAACATGCGCTGCAAGAGGTGTTGGAGGTGCTCGCGATCACCACGCCGCTAGACGTGGTGGTCGTGATGATGCCGACGAACGACGAGAACTTCCAAGTGATCCAGGCGCTCACACAAGCCTGCCAGCGGCTGCGACGACTGCGTGTCTTGCGCGTTGTCGTCCAGGTTGTGAGCGACGACGACGACGACGACGACACAAAATGGGGCTCCAAGTTTGCCGAGATGCCCAAGACTGAGGAGCATGGCGACACGATCGACGTTATCGTCGTGAACCGAAATGAAGCTACCGACATGCTCATCGAACTTGCCGCCTGCGGCAAAGTGGTGAACACGTCGATGATCCTCGCGAGCGACCAGAACGCGAACAACACGGCGATCGCAATGGAAGAAGGCGTTGCGGAGGGTGCCGAGTCGAGTGGCACGGCACTGCCTGCGCGAGCCCGCTTAAGACAGAAGCTGACGAAGTCCGTGAGCCGCATGATGCTCGTCTAAACGTTCGTAGACAACATCGAGCGAGAGAAGAACAACATGGTAAGAGTGTCCGCAGGTTGGTACCCTCACGGTTGACGTGGCGATTACAATTTACTCGTTTATATATATATCGTGTAGCAACATATCCCCAGTGTGTGTGTGTGTGGCGAGCCTATTGGCAACTGATCTCTATGTCCGCCAGACCAGCACTGAGACCCCCGCGGCGACGCTGAAGTAGACGTACGTCTTGATCTCGTGGGTCACGTAGGCGCCGAAGGACGAGCCGACGATGCAGTTCCAGCCGCGGCCGTACTCCTTCTCCATGTTGCGGCGTACGAACTCGGCGATCGTCGAGAACGTCTTCCCTGACTGCGGTGAAGAAGACACAGAAAGAGAACCACGAGAGCTCGAGTCAAGATGCCACCAAACACACAGAGATCCAAGCAACAGAGGGACGCACCGTGACTTGCAGCTGGAACGCGTCCTTGGCCGTCGCGAGCACCTTCTCGAGCATCGTGTCCGTCATGTCCTCCGCGAATACGACGGTCTTGTAGAACTTGTCGTTGCTCTTGCCGCTCATGCTCTCTCTCTCTTGGCTGCAAGATACTCACTATCACTCTGTTAATGAACAGGAGACGAGATCAACCAGAGCGACGACAAAGCGGTGGCTTTCGACTCGAAAGGGCGTGTGCGACCTTTCAAAGATCCGCCTGTGAAGGATTGATGTGGGAACAGGGCGTCAGCGAATCCTTCTCATCGGGGGACGAGCTCCAGAAGTGCGTGATCTATCTATCGCAAGGAGAACCGATCCAGCTCTCAGCGATGGACAGCGAGGCTCATATCGTCTGTCCATTCTTCGGTTGAGCCGAACGGCGAATATGTTGTCAGTAAGTACCTCCCCCTCTCGCCTACAAAGTGATCACCACTCACCAACCAGTTCGACTAAAGAAAAATCATTCATCGTCCAATTAGGCAACGCATCAAACAAAACCATGAAGAGCGAAAATCAAGGCCCAGACGTAATCTCAATGCACAAAACGAACAGCTGCAACTAGAAGACGCCGCGCTAGCTCCCAACCTCCAGCGCGTGCGTGTAGCCCTTGGCGTGTCCTTTGGCCCAGCGCTCGAGCGAGATCGGCGGGCACTCGGTCACCTCTTCAAAGCTTTTGGACGCGGCGATGGGCTCTTCGCGCGCCGAGAGCGCGACGGAGCACTCGAGAAAGTGGCGGGTGTGGTTCTTCGTCCAGTACGCGACACGCCAGAACTCGCGCGCTGGCTCCTCGTGGAACGCATCGACGTGCGCAAAGTCGATCGTCCGGCCCTTGTACGCGTTGTTCTGGAGCACGGCCTCGATCTCCTGCATCTTCAGGACCTCCGTGTACAGCGTGCGCACGCGATTGCGATGCAGTGGGAACGTGAACGCGATCGCAATCAGCGCCTTCGCGGCGTCAGACATCGCAATCAGGTACTGTGGCGACGTCGCCAGCGAGCGGTCCAGCAAGCTCCAGTGCTCCATGCCAGGAGCAGCTGCAGTCGGGGCTGGAATCACTGCGGCTTTGGGTCGTGGGGCCGAGGACGCCGCAGCTGTCGGAGCTGAAACCAAACCACTTGGCTCGAGCCCTGGCAGCTTCTCTTCGTCGTCGATGAGGCGCACTTCTTCTCTGGGCGGAGCCCGTTCTTCAGGTCGACTGCTGCTGGTGACTTGGTGCTCGGAGCTCGTGAGCGCCAAGAAGTACTCCATGAAGAGCGGCAGACGCACAATCACGTACGGCACCCCCGAGCGCTCGATGAACTGCTCCATCTCGCCCATGCGGTTAATTGTGTCATCAAACGCGTGGCCCGTGAAGATCGTGCTTACAACCACCATGCCCCAGACGTTGGCCTTCGCGGCCGCTTCGACCACGGACTTGGTCACGTCAATGCATGCAGCTGGGCCAAGACGAAGCGGAGGGATGTACACGACAACGTCCAGCGAGTTCATTTGCTTGAGAAGGTGGTGCAAGGGTGACATCACGCCGCCAGGTATCTGGTAGAAGTGAGCACCCCCTCCGCCACCCTGGTTGCGTTGGTCACGACGTGCCGCAGCGGCTGGCAAGGGCATTTCTGGGTCGGACTTGATCGTGCAAAACGTCACCTTGCTCTGCTGTGAACTGCCTGTGGCCGTAGGGATCGCAGCTTCGCCCACGTTCGCCACCGGAGCCGTGGTCGCAGAGGTCACTTGGCGCGCGATGAAGCGCTCAATCTCGATAAAGAGCCCCTCGCCCGAGCCAATCACAAAAAGCTGCATCTGGTTCTGCGGCGAGCGCTCAAAATGCTTGGAGTTAATCTGCAGCCATTGCGTCGGCGTCTTCTGAACTTTGTTCGTGAGCACGTGGAAATCGTCCGTGTACCCGAATCGCGCAGTCTGAAGACGTCGAGCTTCAACAGCGGCCGTCTGTAGCTCCTGGGACGCTTCGGAGACGCTGGCTGGCTTCTCCTCATTTTCATCCTCAGCAGGTTCACCGGCTCGTGCCGTTGCCGCCATTGCTCGATCCGACGAAACACCTTCTAGGTAGTTCTTCAAGCGCACCATGCTCTCGGCAACGTACAGAGTTGCGCCTTTCTCACGCAACAGCTCCACTATTTCTTCTCCTGGCTCTTGGCGGTACTGGACGTGTTTCTTCAATGCGCGCGTCAAGAGCTGCTCCATCTCCATTGGCGAGCACGTCACCTCGGCCTTGGCCAAGCAGTACGTCGGGTTAAACTTGCGCTTCGGGCTCATGAGAACTTGGCTAGCGGCGAGAGCGACATCGCTGACTGCGATGCATGGGACCAGTGTGTCTGGCTCAAAGCAGCCGACAAAGCGGTTCGCAAACATGATCTCGTCGCGGCAGTACATGATCGTCTCCATGAGCAACGGGATGCGCAGCGACACGCAGTTGGTCAGGATCGATCGTGCGTGGGCCTCGACAGCTTCGTAGCCCAGGTCGTCATTGACCTCATCGACTGGTGCTTCGGGACGACGGTGCCAGAAATCGTTGCTCGCGAGGATGCTGCTGATGATCACGAGCCGCGGCACTTGCTCCGCATTCACGGCGTCGATCACGCGCTTCGAGAACCGTGTGCCGCTCTCCGAGAGCGCAGGCACCAACAGCACTGAGTCCACGTTGCGCACCACGCGCTGGATCGATGCAATATCGCCGAATCGGCACTTGACGAGGAAACAGTTAGTCGCTTTCTTAAGCCGCCGCGCGCGCGCATCCTTCACGTTCTCGACCGCAGCGACCACCGTGGCCGACACGTCTTGCTGGGACGTGAGCTCCTCGATTGCGGCGCGGCCGATGCGGCTCGTGGCGCCGAACACCACAATGACGCGCGAGCTCATCATCTTGCGCAGCTGGATGCCCATGACGCGCGAGCTTGGTTGGCTTGCTGAGCTCGTGAATCAATTGGTGCTGAGCACTGGAAGAAAGTGAGAATGGCTGGCTGCTCGTGGCAAACTGGTGGGTGGGCACGAGACCCTGAGACAGGAACGTGGTGGCTTCAGTCCAACTGCCACATGCGCATTTCCGCAATTTTTCTTTCTCTTGAAAGAGAAAAAGTTCGTCAACTGTCTCGAGCAACTTCAATTTGCTGTACAGTCAATCCGCACATACTTCACACCCGGTCTTTTCGATAATCCTCTTATAATCCATGCGGTAAACATATAAAATTTCACAGTAAGCACATTCATTCTTACAAATTGAAATTTAAAAAATGGCGCGTAGTTGAAGTGAAGGGAACGCCAGTCGATCACGATGAGTGGCAAAGTCACTCACTTACGAATCTACCACGAAGAGCGCAATGCCCCTGACGAAGACCATCATCACGACCGCTATTCAGCAGCGCCAGCAAATTATTGCAATGGTCGCTAAGGAGCCATTGTGATCCCAAACCGCTCTCGCTAATTGGGCAACTGCTCAATTCAAGTTCAAAACTCCAATGGACCGAACAACAGTATGCAAGATCCTGAAGCGAGCCAACAAAATACAGTTCATCACTGGCTACCGTCTCGCTCGCTCCAGATCGACCCTCACGCAGCTTCCTGTCTTGGAGTCAGCGCTTGTCAGATGGATCGACCGTGCGAATGCCAAGGAAGTCTTGGTGATGGGGTTCATGATCCAAGAGGAGGCTGAGCAACTTGCTGAGGAGCTGCACGTAGCGCTGGAAGACTGCAAGTTTTCTACAGGCTGGCTAAGCAGATTCAACAAATGACACGACGTGAAGTCAATGCTGGACCACGGCAAAGCTGGATCGTGTAGCAGGGAGCAGGTTGTCAAAGGCCGCATCGAGAGTCAAGATGCTATCCAGGCCTACCACTATCACGACTTGTACAATCTCGACGAGACCGCGCTCAACTACTGCGCGCACACGCAGCGAAGCCAGCGCCGCCCAAGGACAAAGCAAGGTACGCATCGTTGTTTGTTACTTGTTTCTTTTGTCAGCTTCTTACACCTTTCTTTTGATATACCAGGCCGAACGCTGAACAAGCAAATAATTTCTTTCATGCTCGCAACAAATGGAGATGGTACGGACAAATTACCGCCGTACTTCATCAAGACGGCGAAGAAACCACGGTGCTTCAAGGGAGCTCCCGCATCGCACTACGAGCTTTCCTACGACGCCAACGCCAAGGGCTGGATGCGCTCGGACCTGTTTAGCGCGTGGTTCCAAGACCTCGACACAAAGTTCCGCGACCAAGGGCGCCACGTGTTACTATTCATGGACAATGCGTCCTCGCACAAGACCGAAGGGCTCGACCTGACCAATATCAGTATTCACAAGATCGTCCCGAACACGACGCCATTCAACCTGCCACTGGACGTGGGCATCATTCGCTCGTTTAAAGCGCATTTTCGACGCAGAAGAGATCGACATGCCGCCAAGTAGGTGAATTTGAATGAAAAGGATCCTTACAAGGTGGATGTCTTCACTGGAATGCAGTGGGCTGCGGATGCGTGGAGCGAGATCAGCGAGTCGACTATCCACAACTGTTGGTGACACACGAAAGTGTTTCCTGCCCCAGGTCTGTACGAAATTGCAGAGAAAGATCTCGAGTACTTCGGTGGCCCAATTGCGGATGATGAAGCTCAACTGCTGAGCTCCAACTTTGGAAGCGTGAGTTTCTGCAGCCCGATGTCAATCACCTTCATGATGTCTTCAATTCCATTACCTCAAATTTGTTCAACTAAATGAAAATTGACCAAAATTTTTTTACATCAGGATCACAAACGGATCAAAACCTGTGTTTAATTTATACCCTTTCAAATTCGATCGGGTACCACGGTGTGAAGTACGTGCGGATGGACTGTATGGTTGGCTTGCAGCACCCACCGAGTAAGCCCACCCACCATTTCTCTGCAAGAAAGCACACTGCACGAACGAAATGGGTCTACCATCTCAGATAACCAACCTCCTACATATGGTTGGTTACGTCTGACAAGTGCCTCTTCGAGAGAGAGAGAGGCCTCCCAATATTTTATTTGGAAGTGGCGTGGAGTGGTGTGAGGTGCGTGTTCGTACTCCTCTAAGCAAAGCCCCCACGTAGGCAGCAGTAGCCCAGCAGAAGATGGAGTGGGCCGCGTCACGGATCCCAGCACTTCCCGTGACGGTGTCAGCACCCCAGTCTTTTTCATCTCCAGTAG
>JAASFY010001276.1:0-10586 GCA_023334035.1 Globisporangium okanoganense
ATCACGCATTCGCCCCCAAATGGCTGAATCTTGCGCTGTCCCTATCATTTTGTCGCCCTCTATAAATTTATATCTGTCATTCCTGTGGCTCTAAGAAGTCAAATCGAGCTGCGATTTCACCACAAGAGTGTTCTAATGACATTCTCTAACATACTTAAAAAACTCGTCCGCAAACACAAAACTCGAAAAAAAATCCACATAATTCAATTTTTTTTGCTGTCCTTAACTTTTTGACGTGCACTGTAGTAGTCCTACAATAAGAGGTGTAACAATAGCGAGCTAATGTTACACAAAACGCGTTTTTCATATTGTTTCCAAACACCCGAGGTTTTTTTTCGTGTGTGCCCCCCCAGTACTGACTCGGGAAGGCTGCGCGGTCGCTAGCGTGCAGCGGGTGATTGAGCGAGGCCGACGGCAGCAGCCGCGGCGCGCGTGTCGCAGAGATGACGACGCGCTCGGACATGGAGGAGGAGGAGATGGCGGCGGCGGCCGTGCTCTTCGGCGGCGACGACCCGCGCTTCGACGTCGTGGACCTGGACGCGTCTGTGGCCCTCCCTTCGTTCTCCACGCCGCCCCCTTACGACCACCATCACCACCAGCAGACGCATCACCACCTGGGACGTGGCCGTCTGAGCTTCGCTATGGGCGATCAC
Source organism: Globisporangium okanoganense (assembly GCA_023334035.1). Taxonomy (NCBI): domain Eukaryota; phylum Oomycota; class Peronosporomycetes; order Pythiales; family Pythiaceae; genus Globisporangium; species Globisporangium okanoganense. The sequence goes on from JAASFY010001276.1 coordinate 654, forward strand.
CAGCACAACCAGCAGCAGCAGCACGAGGACCAGCAGTTTCTGGACGTGCACATGAAGGCCGTCGCTGGGTTTTCCAGTGACAGTGCGCACTTTGAGTCGCTGGAGCACGAGCAGCAGGACGAGACGGACCATGAGCAGCAGCAGCAGCCATATCCGGACGCTTCGGACATGGACGCTGAAGCCGCGTATGGGCAGCAGAGTGAACTCGATGCCGATGACGACGACGAGCAGCAGCAGCAGCGTTTCGAAGACCAGATGCTCGCCAGTGCGCCAGCGAACGTGTCGTTGTCGTCTTCGCTTGACCAGGACGGGGGCGTGGCCAGCAGCAGCAATAACGGCATTGCGAACGACACCATCAACCGAAAGCGCAAGAAGAACCGGTGCCAGCACGGCGGCTGCGACAAGCTCGCGCAGGGCGGCGGACTGTGCGTGAGCCACGGGGGCGGCTACAAGTGCCAGACCCCCTTCTGCGCGTTCTTTAACCTGCGCACGTGCCAGGAGCACGGCGGCTCGAAGCGCTGCAGCGTGACGGGCTGCACGCGCGTGGCGCTCGGGGCCGGCGCGCTCTGCTGCACGCACGGCGGCGGGCGCAAGTGCACCGTGGACAAGTGCGAGAAGCACGACGCCGGCATGGGCCACTGCCTCGCGCACGGTGGCGGCCGCGCCTGCTCCGTGGCCGGCTGTGTAAAGAAGCAGATTCGCTACGGTGTGTGCAGCGGCCACGGCGGCCGCGCGCGCTGCAAGGAGGCCGGCTGCGACAAGTACGACCGCGGCCAGGGCAAGTGCAAGAGCCACGGCGGCGGGTACTTCTGCAAGGTGGGCGGCTGTACCAAGAAGGACAAGGGTGGCGGGCTCTGCGCCGCGCACGGCGGCGGCAAGAAGTGCTACGTGGACGGCTGCGCCACGCCCTGTGTCGGCGGCGGCCGGTGCAAGCTTCATGGTGGTGGCAAGCGCTGCCAGACGCCCAACTGCATCAGCTGGGCTCTAAATGGCGGCCGGTGCAAGGACCACGGCGGCACAGGCAAGCGCTGCTCGCGGCGCGGCTGCGACAAGCACGACCAGGGCGGCGGCTACTGCCTCGCACACGGCGGCGGGTACAAGTGCACGGTGCTCGAGTGCCCCAAGAAACAGGTACGCTGCTAGCCTTGTCCCTCTCTATTGGCTATTGGCCCAGTGCGCTAACGACCATTGCTGACTATGCTCCCTATCACAGATCCGCTTTGGCCGGTGCTGCGCGCACGGCGGCAAGCCACGCTGCACGATCGACGGTTGCGAGCGCCTGAGCCAGCACCGCGGGCTCTGCAAGGCGCACGGCGGCTCCAAGCCCTGCGACGAGCCCGGCTGTGCACGCAAGGCCAACAGCGGCGGCAAGTGCATCGCCCACGGCGGCGGCGGCCGGTGCCGCACGGACGGCTGCACCAAGACAAACCGCGGTGGCGGCCACTGCAAGGCCCACGGCGGCGGGAAGAAGTGCAGCGTGCCCGAGTGCAACGAGTGGGCCATCGGCGGCGGCGCGTGTCCGCAGCACGACATCTTTGGCTCGTCGTCAGTCGTGAGCGTCTGACGCAGGAGGATGCAAGGAGGACACTCACAGAAACGAAGAGCTCCACAAGAGAGGGAGGTTATCTATGTAAAATGGTGTATTTGGTGCGGCGTTGGCTGTGTGTGTGTTTCTCAATTGTTATGCGACTTGGTTAAACAGATGAAAGCCACCACAACAACAGCAACTCGCTGGAAAATTCTTACAGGAAGGAGACGCCCGAGTTGATCGCGGCCACCTCGGCCGGCGTCAGCGGCACGCGCTTCACGTGGTTGAACGGCAAGACGCCAGGGCCCGACGGCTGCACGGGCGCCAGCGGCGTGAGCGCGCGCGCAGTCGACTGCGCAGGCGAAGAGGACTTGGCTGGCAGCAGCGAGCGCTTGCCCAGGAACTTGATCAGTGGGGTGCGGTGGCCCGAGGCCTCAGCCGCTGGCGCTGGTGCCGCCGCTGGGACTGGCGTGGGTGCTGACACAACGGCCTTGGACTGTGGCGACGCCTTGCTCCCTGGCTCAGGCGCACGACTGTCGTCCACGGAGAAGAGCGCGCGGCCGACCTCGACGTTCTCCTCCAGCTTGGCCAAGTGCTCGATGATCGTGCCGGCCACCGGACTCATCACGTCGATGCTCACCTAATAAAACACACACATACAAATTCAGCCACTGCCCAACACATGCATGAAACATGTAACCCATCTTATATACACATGAGCCGCGTACCTTGTCTGTCTCGAGGATCGCGACGACCTCGTCGGCGTGCACGGCCTCACCCACGGCCTTGACGATCTGCACGAGCGTGCCCTCGCTGATGGAGTCGCCCATGGACGGCACGTTCACGGTCGTGATCGCGAAGCGCACTGCCGCCGTTTGGTGGAATGCGTGGCTGCTCTTGTGCGCGCGCGCCAGCTGCTGGGTCGTCACGCGGAGCCCCCACATCGTCGTGTCGGCTGATGATGAGCGAGGTGATGAATGCTGTCTGTGTCTGAGCTCTTCTTGGCCGCTGAATATTATTGGGTGAGGGTATGGTTCTTAACGACCTCGCCTTTCACAAAAGTGTCCGTTACGAAATGTGAGCAGTTCTTAGCAATTTCATAAAATTGTTCGTTAAAAGAAAGAAGTGGACCACACATCTTTACTCATGAATTGCATACTCTTTCGGTGCGTTCGCGCTTGCAACCCAGCTGTTGTTTTAATCGTCACATTGCCAGGAAAATAAAATAAATCGGATACAAATTCACATACAGGCGAGCTCTCAGTTCACAATTCAACGAAACCGGTCCAAGCCGTTGCCAAGCCGGTCCGAGCCGGTCCAAGCGGGCTCTTCTTTGAACGCTGTATCATCGCGTTGTATCGTTTGGAAGTTTCGAATGAAAGTTTAAAAATTCTCAAACATTGCACAAAACATTCACAAAATGACAAAACACCAAAAAAATGGCGAGTTTGTTCGAAGCAGAGATTTTGTAAAAGAGAGAACGAAGAGAAGAAGATGAAGCTCGTAGCTCCTGCCGTGCTGGCGGCGGCGGCGGCAGCGGCGACGCTCGCGTCCGCGGCGTTCGTGTTCACTCAGCACAAGCTCAAGCAGCAGCAGCAACAGACGTATGCTGAGCTCATGACGGGGCTCGCGCAGCCGCAGCTGTACCGCGACGCGCCCATCGTGATCGTCGTGGACGTCGGGAGCTCTTCGATCCGCGCGAGCTGCTTCGCGATGCTGCGTCGCGACGGCCACGTAGTCGAGTGGGTGCTGCTGAACGGATCGCTGCAGCAGGTGCACTCGGACTGCATCGACGCGAACGGCGAGGCGGACATCCTCCAGATCGCCGCCAAGGTCGAGGGCGTCGTCGATGGCGCGCTGCGGTTCTTACGGGCCACGCTGTTGACCAGTAAGATCGTCGGTGTCGGCTTCAGCACCTTCGCGATGAACATCCTGGGCATCAACGAGAAGGTCTGTTTGTATGGAAATGATACTGACCATGTGTGCTATATACTGATACGGATGCCTGTGTCGTTATGTATGTTGTTGTTGCTGCTGCGTAGGGCGAATCGGTCACGCCAGTATACACGGTACGGCTCGGTTCTTGTCTGGTTGCGTTATTCCGGACTAAGAGCAGCGCAAATCACTCACTGTCACTACTGCATTGCCTATTGGATGACAATGATAGTACGCTGGCCGCCGTCCGTCGACTGCTTCGCACGCGCGAAAGCTTCGAGAGTTGCTTACCACCCGCGGCTCACTCGCCGAGTTCCATGACCGCACTGGTACTGTTCAACAGCTCTTTTTGATACTTAAATATCACTGACACTTGAGTATCAAACGCACTGACTAACTCAAAACACCAACACATTTATTATCGTAGGCACGATGATCCACCCGGCGTACGCACCGGCCGAGTTCTTGCGGCTGCACAGCGAAGAGCGCGCGACCGTCGAGCGCGTGTACAAGTGGCAGAGCATCTCGGGCTTCCTGCTCGGTAAGTGGACGCGCGCGGCCGAGAAGAACAAAGGCTGCGTGCCCATGAGCTTCTCCGAGGCGTCCTGGACGGGGCTCTTCGACTTCCGCCACTGGCAGTGGGACCGCGCGCTGCTCGAGATCGTGCACATGGACGTGCTCAAGATGCCGCCGCTGGCCGACTCGTCCACGCCGTTCCTCGGACTCAGGCCGGCGTTTGCGCGCCGGTGGCCCGAACTGAGCTCCGTGCCGTTCTTCCTCGGTATTGGCGACGGCGCAGCGGCCAACATTGGCTCCAAGTGCATCGACAGCTCGTAAGTTTGGCATCACGTGACGCATGAGAATTTTATCTATTGTTAAGCTGACTATGCGGCCGTTTTGGTATCAGACGCGTCGCTGTGACGATTGGAACCAGCGCTGCGATCCGCATTGTGGTGGATTCGTCCGCCATGCGCAGCGCCAAAGTGCCCAAGGGCCTCTGGTGCTATCGCATCGGACGCGACCACCTCCTGCTCGGTGGGGCTCTAAATGACGGCGGCTCTCTATACCAGTTCTTCAAAAAGACTCTGCGCATCTCGGACGAAGGTGAGGAGTTCAATTCTATTGGACACGACCATATGAAGGGTCCTAAATGAACTGTTTACAATGATCTCTTTGTATTGCAAGACCTAAGCGAGAAGCTCCAGCAAGTGCGGCCCAACTCGCACGGCGTAAGCGTGCTGCCGTTCCTGAGTGGCGAGCGCGCGCCCGGCTGGGTCGAGGACGCCACGTGCGCGATCAGCGGCATCACCAAGTGGACGACGCCCATTGAGATCCTCCACGCGGCGCTTGAGTCCGTGGCGCTGCGGATCAGCCTCATCTTCTCGCTGCTTGGTGAGTGGCTTGTTGTATTTGTTGATATTTAAGTACCAAGAACCTGACAGTGTTACTGGTATTGAAAATGGATGTGTCATTAGCGACCCACGCCGACCCGAACGCAGTGGTGGTGGCGAGCGGCACGGCGCTCACGGCCTCGCGCGTCTGGCGCCAGATGTTGGCCGACGCTATGGGCAAGGAGCTCATTCTCGAGACTGGCGCCAATGAGACGACCTCGCGCGGCATCGCCGTCTTCTTGGGCTCGTACCTGGGGCTACACTCGCTGCAGGACGCGGCAGCGTTCCCTTCCAAGGACAAGAATCAGCACAACCAGCTGGCGATCTCGACGCCGGACGTCGCGGCCCACGCCGCGTACCTGGAGGCGCGCCACGAGCAGGAGTTCCTCTACCGAAAGCTCTACGTCGACGAGTAATCAACAGCAGCCAGTCAACCATTTTGAAGATCTCAGAAACAATTTCCCGATTTTCCGACAATGTTGATTTTTTAATGAACCATTTAAGCCAGCGCTTCGTCGATAAGCACGCGCATCTCCTGCAGGTGCAGCTCGTACTGGCCCGTGGCGGGCGAGGCAGACGGCGCGCGGCCCACGTACTCGACCTCTCGAGTCTCGTCGTTGTGACGCAGTACCGTGCGTAGCCGTGGGGCCACGAAAGTCCACGCGCCCATATTTTTGGGCTCTTCCTGCACCCAGACAATCTCGGCGTTCGGGTACTTGGCCACACAATCGGCCACTTCCTGGAACGGGAACGGCGCGAGCTGCTCAATGCGGGCGGTGGCCACGTTCCGGATCCCTCGGCCGCGCACGGCGTGCAAAAAGGGATAGTAAATCTTGCCGCAGCACAGGATGAGCTTGCGGATCTTATCGTCCTTGACCATCGTGAGCTGGTCGTCCGGGTGCGGCGGCAGCACGCGCTGGAAACACGTGGTCTCCGCCAGGTCGGCCATATCCGAGTTGCACGGGCGATGGTGCAGCAGGGACTTAGGCGCGAAGAGCACAAGCGGCTTGCGGAAGCTGCGCGCCATCTGGCGCCGCAGTGCGTGAAAGTACTGCGCTGGTGTCGTTGGGATTGCCACGTGGAAGTTAGCCCGCTGGTCGGCGTCGTCCGCGTCCTCAGAAGTCGTGAATACGTCGCTGTCTTCGTTGTGTAGCAGCAGGAAGCGTTCCATGCGCGCGCTACTGTGCTCGGGGCCCTGGCCCTCGTACCCATGCGGCAGGCAGAGCACGAGCCCCGACTGGCGCTGCCACTTCTGCTCACCACAGCTGATGAACGTGTCGATGATCGTCTGCGCGCCGTTGGCAAAGTCACCAAACTGCGCCTCCCAGATCGTCAGGCTCATGGGACTCTGCAGCGAGTAGCCGTACTCAAAGCCCAGCACACCTTCCTCACTAAGTGGCGAGTTGCAGACCTGGAACTGACCGCGAGGGGCGTCTTCCGGGTCCGTGAGCTGCAGCTTCTTCTTGATCCCAGCGACGCTGAGCTCATTCAGCGGCGTGTACGACGAGTTCCGTGCTGCGAGCGCTTCGAACTGGTCGTAGAGTACCGCGTGGCGCTGGTTGAACGTCCCACGTTCGCAGTCCTGGCCGCTCAGCCGCACGTTTACGCCCTCGACCAGCAAGCTCCCAAACGCGAGCATCTCAGCCGTGGCCCAGTCCAAGCGATCGCCCGTCTCAACCGCGCGCAGCCGGTTGTTCATGATCGCCTCGACCTTCTTGTGAGCCGCAAAGCCCTGCGGGATGCGAAACAGCTGCATACCCACTTCCTCCAGCAGCTTCAGGTCCACACCTGTCGTGAGCTCGTGCTTCTTGGCGGCCTGGGGCTTCTGGCGCTTTGTACTATTACTACTAGGCTTAGCCTCTTCGTCATGCATTGCGGCCGCCTTGTTGCGCTGTTCGTTCTGCTCAACCCAATCGGAGTTCCAGGAGTCAGGCGCGTCGCCCATGTTGTCCCAGGACGATGGCAGCGCGCGCGAATGCTGGTATTCGGCGGCCAAGTGGGCCTCAAAGTCGGCGCACATCTTGGAATACTCGGCCGTTGTGAGCACTTTCTCGCGCTCGAGCTTCTTGAGATACAACTTGACGACCGTCGGGTGCTTGTTGATGAAGTGGTACATGACTGGCGCCGTGATCTCGGGTGAGTCCTGCTCGTTGTGGCCGTTCCGCCGGTAGCATACGAGGTCGACGGTCACGTCGCATTGGAACGTCTGGCGGTACTCGATCGCCATCTTCATGACCTTGACGACGGCCTCGGGGTCGTCTGCGTTCACGTGGAAGATCGGGCTGCGCGAGATCTTGGCCACGTCGCTGCAGTAGACGGCCGAGTCGGCCTGCTTGGGCAGCGTCGTGAAGCCGATCTGGTTGTTGATGATGATGTGGATCGTGCCGCCCGTGCGGAAGTCCTCGAGCGCGCTGAACCCGAAAGCCTCGCGCACCGAGCCCTGGAACATGGACGCGTCTCCGTGAAGCAGGATGGGCATGACGCGGCTGCCGTTGTCACCCATCTGCACTTGACGCGCACGTGTCTGGCCGAGCACAACCGGATTCACAGCCTCCAGATGGGACGGGTTTGCGGCCAGGTTGACCTCCATGGACTTCCCATTGCGCATCTTGATGAACGACGACGTGCCCAGGTGGTACCGCACGTCGTCCGAGTTGTTCGGATAGTCCGGTTCGTCCGGCAAATAGGGTTGAAACTGCGAGATGATGGCACGCAGTGGACGCTGAAGTACGTTCGCGAGCACGTTGAGGCGGCCACGATGCGCCATGCCCATGTGGATCACCTCGACGCCGTGGTCGCTCGCACTCTCGAAGAGCTCAGTGAGTCCCGGGATGAGGCTCTCGCCACCTTCGATCGAGAAGCGCTTGGCACCAGAGAAACGGCGGCCCAGGAAGCGCTCGAAGAGCTCTGACTTAAGCATCTCGCGGAAAATTCCAACCTTCTCCTCGTCGCTCAGATGGAAATCCTGGCCAATAAAGAGAAACAAGATACAGGGTGAAAATGGTTTGTGGGGGTGAAATAATGGAGATTTAGAGGCAAACCTTGTACTTGACGAGGCGTTCGCGGATCCAGAGCGCGGCGTCGCGATTGCGCAGATGCTGGTACTCGGTGCCGATGTGGCCGCAGAAGAGCTCGCGCAGCTCCGTCACGATCTAGATAGTCAGATAAGCAATGTAGTATCAATTTTATAACATACCCCAGAGTCATTTGCCAATATTACCATGGCTTTGGTGAATTTAAAGTACCTCTCGCAGTGTTGCAACAGGGCCGATGGAGAGGTCGTCGCCGATGAAAAACTCGCGATCCAGGTCATTCGGCGTAAATCCTGCTCCATAGAAACAAGATAGTCAGCTTCATAAGAGCTGCTCATATCCTATAGAGATATTCAGATAGATACCGTACCGTAGGTGGTGAGCTCCAGGAGGTTCTTGGACGCGAGGCTGCGCAGGTTGAAGTTGTCGAAGAACGGCACTTCGACCCATCGGTCGCCGTTAATCCACTTCTCGAGCTCTGGGAGCTTCTCGCCTGTTTCAGTATCACACATAACAACAGCAGCAATAACATTTCAATACAACAATATTAGCAATTGGTCCTATAAAGTCCTTTCTTGGAAACCTAAGGACGTACGTTTCTGTAGCGGATCGATCTGCGCGACGTAGTGGCCGTACTATTTGATATGGCGTGACGAGTTCCATACATACCGCATGTTAACTATCAACCCGGAACATTCCCTAAACACACAAGCACAAATACATATGCACGCATACCTGCTTGAACGTGCGGATGAGGATGAGCACGCGACGCGTTTCCTCCTGGGACTTGAGGATGTCGGCGCTGAGCTTCTGCACGGGGCGCGCCGGGTGCTGCGTCTCCAGGTTGCGCGTATCGATGGTCGTCTGCGGCGCAGCTGCCAGTGGTGGTGGCAGTGTTGTGGTTCTGCTGCCAAACGCTCTTGTAGCTACGCGCGTGCGCCGCAGCGTCACGGCCGCCGCCGCAACGCGCTTCGCTCGCAGCATCTTTCTTGGGAGCTCTTCGTTTGAACAAACATGCGAGCCAAAAAACAAAACAAGATAAATACCCTTTTTGACATGGCAATATTTTGTGATTGTTGTGATTCGTATTCCTCCGGGGCAAGTTTCCGGCGGATCACATTGTCCGCCGAGCCAACCCTATTATAAAACCTGTTTTTTTGTCCCGCACCTAACATTTCGAGGAGGCAGCAATGATTGAGAGGATTGCACCAGCGGAGAGGTACGATTTTTCTCTTTTATTTGGTAGGTAGGAAGGCGGATTGCGCGCCTTTTTGCCTCTCAAATTGAATATTCACACTTTCTGGTAGAAGCCAAGGTAAAAGCTTAATTACAACAGCGTTTGTATGGTCCCGAACGAAAAATGACCGCCAACAAGGGACAACTTGACCAAAATGACGGGAAAACGCACGAGGTGGTCATGATGGCTGTACTTACAAGCAGAAGAGAATGGCTGGAGCGAGAAACAAACCACCAGATTGTCAAAGGCCATGACGTCATAGAACGCAGCTAGATGTATGGACACGATAGGTCCGAGTGCCACACACCAACAACCAGTTAGCTATTCAACGCAGTCCTGAAGGCATTCAAAGCCAAGAATATGCTGGAAACTCGAGCTCAAGAGGGCATATCGAACGAAACCGCAGTCAAAGAAGCGTAAGGAAGCTTTGTATAACGTCTTTATAACGTCTGGAGTGAGTTGTGTGACTGAGAAGCGGTGAAATTCGCCCCAGTAAGCACAAATGCGAGTGACCGACAATGTGATCATCCCCCAAACGCCGACCCTTTTTATCTTAATATTTGTATACTTGCGTATACTTGCTTAATTGACCGGATATACGCTACAGACGGATAATATGGCAACATATCGATTATTATACATACCCTAAAATGCATGTCAAAGGCGGCCGCATGTCAAAGGCGGCGCCTTCTATTCGAAGCACTTTCAACACACATGCGTAATTACGCGCATAAATAAAACAAGGATGCGGACGATTTAAACTAGGAAAAACCAGGATGTGGTCGATTTAAACTAGGAAAACCAGGATAG
>JAASFY010001277.1:0-10583 GCA_023334035.1 Globisporangium okanoganense
ATGGACACGATGTCGCCGTAGAAGAGCGTCGTGATGGAGCCGATCGCAAAGTGCATCGCACGATAGTACTTGCGTGTCAGCGACACGTGCTTGAGATCCACAGCCCCCGAGTGCCCCGATGAGGTTTCCGACTCGGAGACCTGCACGAGCATCCCGGACGTCGAGAGCCACGAGTACGAGTAGTCGTGGTACGCCTTCTCGCTCGTGGCAAACCAAACACAGGCGATGAAGTGGCCCATCATCAGATACGACGCTAGCGAACGCACAAAGTAGAGCCTCGCTTCCGCGATCCGCACCTTCATATCGTAGACTGCGTACTGGATGAGGCTGTCCGAGAGCGGCTCGATGCGAGTCGCATGGAGGATCTTGTTCAGTCGCAGGAAACACAGATGCTTCCACTTCTCAGGATACTCAATCGTCGAGAGCGAGAGCCCCATGCCAAAGAGCACCAAGTCCAGCGGAACGAGAGCGGCGATGTCGTATCGAAACTGGGAATCGAAGAGCACCGATTTCAGAACCGAGAGTGCCGCCAAAAATGATAGTTCCCCCTTGTCCCTCAGGAGAACGACCCGCGTGAAATGGTTGGACTGCCGAACTTTACGCGTCAGGTTTAGCAAGCACAGAATGTCGATGAAGTACTCGCTGGCTGACCACGCCCGAAGTGACGACGACGACAACTTGACCAGGTCGTTCACGAAGCACACTTTGAAAGGGACGACTGCGGCGTAGTACAGCGCGACCAGCAGCATCAACAGATCCCAAGCCTTACCGATCTTCTTGACCAAAATCAAAAACTCCTCGGAACTGACATGGTGAGTCTGGCTGCCATGTTGAGTGACTTGCCTCAAATTTCGCTGCCAGCACATCGAAGAGCGTCGACAACTGGAGAATACTGAAGATGATCTCGGCATGAAGGCACGCACTTTTTGATCGGGCGATGACGACACGGGGCGAGCTTTGACGTGTTCGCGAGTAGACTTTGCGCTTGCACCTGATGTGCTAGGATACTTCTCACCAACTGCTAAATCATCGTGTCTCCATCGACGATAGTTACGGTACAGGCGAAAAAGCGTGGAAAACTTGGGATATTTGCATCGCTGCAAGATCTCGAAATCAATCCCAACTGGTCCGCGTAGCGTGCTTCCGATACCCGACGAAGCTCGACGTGTTGTGCCTCGCGTTTTCTCTTCTTGTTTCATTGTTCGCTCGAAGAAAGTGGTATCGAACGATGGCAGCGACTGACACCGCGCCATTCTTGCCAGCAAAGCACTTTTGTTGCTTTTACCGGATGCTGCAAGCAAGAAGGTGCCTGAACTCATATCGAACGGTTGGCCGAATCGAAGCAGTCGCGGGTGGGCTGGCAATACTACAGCTGATCCATCTGCATCCTCTTTGATTTGTAAGGATGCGATGGGAGGCGTCTGCAGCTTGGGGACTTGGTTTTGATCATTGCCTTTATGGCGGAAATGCACGTCGTCGAGGTGCAGCGGCGAAAGACGAAGGTGGAAATCGTCAATATGAGCAGAGTGCATCCGCAAAAGTGGCTTTGGCTTGCGAGATCCTTTCATCGTTTCCATTGGCAGGTGTAGACGCCTTGAATGCCGACGTGTCAGCACCGAGTTTCTTCGAGTAGATTTTCCTTCCGGTGCTTCAGCAGCTGCACCCTTCGTTGTTGCTGAGTGGTGCTGCACGTGCACACTTCCGTCGGGTGGAATAAGCTCATACATCATTTTAACGATTGCGTTCTTCACGGATGCCAAATACGTGGATCGCTTCCAGCACTCCGCCTCGAGTAAGCTTATCCGTTGATCATCGATATAATCGCGCACGTGCTTATTCACTGGGTTGACCTCCACAAAGAACTGCCGAAACACCAAATCGAGCGACTTGGATGGCACTTTCTTCTTGGCGGTCTGGTGCGGGGTCAGCGACGGCAAATGGAGACGTGACGGGCCTATGCCTTCCCTCGTCGACTTGCTCCGAAAGCTCTTGCCACTTTTCTGCGAGTTATGCTCAGCTTGCAAGGTTGCGAGGTATTGGCGGTATTTTGACACATACACGTCTGCTTTTGCCAGCAAGTACTTCGCTTTCTTCTCCAGTATCGCGGATTCTGGGGTATGGAACGATCGACCTTGTTTCAGCTTTGGCACGTTGATCTTGCTTGCCGTTGCCATCATACCGCTCAGGTTATGAGATATTTTTCGAGTCAGGATGAGGTGCTTCGTCTTCGTTGCAACCTTCAAACAGCTGTCGTGGTATCGTTCAACGCGATCTTTCACCCAGTCAAGAATCGCATTGAGTGCGTGCTTCTGTACTTGAATCTCCGAGGCATCTCCGTTCGCAGCCCAAAGCTCGTCCCAGTTGTGCTTGGAGATGTGCAGAACTTCGCAGGAAGTGACCGCTTTCACCGTCGCAATACGGCGTTGCTGTGGTAGGAAGAATGCGACTTCGCCGAATAGGCAGCCTTCCATAAGTACGGCAACATTTGTGACCGACTCGGTCCAAAACACGCCAGCCAGCCCTTTCCGCATGACGCAAAGCCTGCTTCCAAAAGTATCCTCCACCACGATGTCGTCTCCTGGGATGAACATCTCGGAGCCGAGTCGCAGCGCCAGGTTGTTTACCTGGGAGTAGGTCAGGAACCGACTAATTGGGAGCGTCACAATCGTAGCGCCGTAAATCTCGTGCATCAGCTTGAGCTTCAGATTCGCCGACAAGTCGTGCATGACTTCATCCAGATCCCTTCCTCGAGTTTGCTCCAACTGGACCTTGAAGAAGAGAGCGACTCGTTCGCGCAACACCTCTGGAAGAACGTGCTCTTTGGCAAAGTTTTCAAAGCTTTCGATCCGACTCTTGTGCTCTTTCGCTTCCTTGTTCACATCGATGATGAGGTCAGATAGCTCTCCAACGATGTGGCCCATCACGAAAGTACAGCAAAGGCACGTCGTGATTGCCCATATCGTGCCCAAGCTTCCGCGCGGGACAATCTCGCGGGATCCGACAAGCGTCAGGGTCGTCAACGCCCAGTAGAACGACCGGATGTAGAGCGACCCAATGGAATGGTGATAGACATGGAGGAAATGGTCGGTCTCCAGCCAGCAAAACTCGCTTTGTGAGCACTCGTAGTCGGAGATCCAGAAGAAGATCGACGCTGCATAGTGCGCGATCAGCAGCAGGAAGAAGAGTAGCTTCAGCGGACTCAGGTACGACGACACATTCTGCGATGCGAATATCTGCTGGATTTTGATAATCATGTCGTCGATGTACGTCCACAAGTCGTAGCAACGAATAAGGCGCGGCAGTCGGCACACGGCCGACGCGAATGGATGATGGCTATCAATCACATACAGCGGTAGCGAGGCAATCAAATCCATCTTGATCCGAGTGCTTTTGCGGTACTGGGTGTTGACTTCTTTGCGATAGAGGATGTTATCGAGCCCAGCCTCCTCACATCCAAAGCAAAAGAGCTTCAGATAGATGTCCGCAGCGAAGAAGACGTCGCACACAATGTCTGTGACCCACATCGCGGTGAACAACCCCGCAGACATGTGCATGTGCGAGTGGAACGCGATCCGGAAGATGACGACAAACGCGTTGTAAATGTTGCAGAACGTGAGGAATATGTTCCAAATGCTCTGAACATTCATTCGCAGCTCATCTGCGTCGACCGTCCGACGAGATGTGGCTGCCATGCCATTCACGAGCCCGGTGTCCTTTTGGTAGAACATGGTCGTCGTCGCGATGACGTGTGGCTGAAGCTTGATGTTCTCGAGGTTCCGGCCGATTCGCCGCCGCCGAGACAAGTCTTCGGTCCAAACCAGGTAGGCCTCGTTCTTAATGTCTCGAATGTCTTCAGCAAACTTGAGGAGAATTACGTCGAACTGGTCTCTGGTCATGATCGACGCGTGGATGTGCGATGCTGCTTTCAGGGTTGTCGGGTTCGATCGTTTCAGCAGGAACTCACTGACGCCATGGCAATCTCCGTCGTGAAGAGCACCAACCGGGACCTTCTTCGACTGGAAAAACACGTTCACTTTGCCGTGTAAGATCACAAAGAACTCCTTGCATGTGTCTCCTTCAATGACGATGGTTTCACCATTTTGGTACGTGCGATGCCGAAATTTCCCCGTCACCTCTTCAAGAAATTCTCGACTTGCCGAATCGAACAAAGTGATGCGCTTCGTTGCCTCGGAGTGTAGCAGCGATGAAATCTGGTAGCAGAGCTGGTCCGGCAGGTGAGTAAGAAGCTGCGACTCGTACGCTCTCTTCCGCCCGGTGAACTGGCTGTGATAGAAGCGACGAATCTCGACGCGAAGCTTCTCCGAAATGTGAAGGTGCTCCATGATGTTGTTCAACGTATTGAGCTTCTCGACGTGGTGGTGCTGGCTTGCCATGAGGTTCGAGATTGTGCTCGACATCGCGCCGACGACGCCAAAGTTGATGATGCCTCCGACGAAGATCCACAGAGCTGCGAAGTAGCTTTCAGCGGTGGAGAACGCCACAATGTCTCCGTATCCGACGCTAGTGAGAGCGACGACGGCCCAATACAACGACCGAAGGTACGCAAACGATGCTTTGTAGAACGAACCCGAATCCTTGATCGGAAAGGTCGAGCCAATGTGTCCATAGCAGTCGAACTTGACCCAGGAGCAGTTCTGGAAGTTGGTCGCCATGTACAAGCAACTCTGCCTGGTCAAGTCACTGGCAGTGACTTCGTCGCCCACTTGGCTTCCATCCCACGAAAGAGGCACCCATGCCATGACGAACCAGATGCACCCACTCATGTGAAGCATGAGAGTCACTCCAAGTAGCAGCGTCACCACAAGCTGAACCTTCGAGCTCAGCCCGTAATAGTCGCCCAGGTCTTGAATTAAATCCAGGATGTAGCGCAAGCGAAGGAGTCTGCCGGCTCGGAAGATCCATGAGTAGTCTTCAACATCACCTTGGATCGTCTCCATAACCAACGAGATCGGAAGAACTGCAAACAGATCGAGATAGAATCCGTTCGCCTTGTACGCCGCAAAGACCATCTCGGAGTCGACGACATTAAGCATCACCGTCGGATCCAAGTAGGCGAAAAACCGAGCTCGAAGTAAGATGTCCGCCATGAAGAATAGCTCTACGATTAGCGTCATCGCGTATCGAGGACCAAACTCTTGGTCAACGAGAAAGTTTCTCTGCGCGTCGTGATTCGAGATGAAGACGATGTAGTACGGCACCTCGAACGCGATGTAGATGACCCCGAGAAAGCGCAGAAGATCCCAGCGTACACGGAATGTTGAGCTTGGAAGGCGCCACACGATTCCTAGCTGTGCGAAATCAGAGCCATTGCTCCCGCTGGATCCGTTGACACCATCGTCACCATCGCCTCCTCGCAAGCCGAGCAGCTTCTTCGTTTTCCGCAGTTGCGTCGAGTACTTTTCAAACACATTCACCATTCGCTCGAGCGTCTCTTTCTCTCTTCCTCGGTAAAAGTGCGAGATTGCCGCGTCGAACTTGGATTTGTCGAGCACATACAGCTCGCAAAACGTCTTCGCCACTGCTTTTTCTTCGTATTTCTCAGGTGCTAAGAGACAGCAGTCGGCGAAGAAGTCCCCGGTTTGGCACTCTTTCGAGCCTGATCCATCGAAAGCAGACAAAACGACAGCGCCTCGGATGACGAAGAACATCTTGGCGTTGATTTTCGGCTCGATAATCGCATCATTTGGCGAGTAGACTTGATGCAGGAGGGCGAGCGCCAAGTGGTTGATGAATTCGACGCTCTCTTTCATCATAAAGCAGACTTGCTTGACTCGGCTCGCTTTCAGCGTGTAGATCACTTTTGATTGCAAGTGCTTCGGCATCAAACGGAGCGCATCTTCGCTGTCCAGCCCGTGGTGAGTATTCCAAGCGTAGCTGAAGTAGTCCATCACTTTTCTTCGAACCGCACGAGGAATGTTTTGCGATTTCATGTACTCCCGAGCATTGTCCACATGAGCTGAAAAAGCGGCTTGACGCGAATTTCTGTAGCGGAAGATGAACTGGAACGTGGCCAGGATCGATGTACTCAGCAATGCACCGACAACTTGGACAATAATCGCGTAGAGGGTCTCTGCATCGGAGACAGGCGTGACGTCGTCGTAGCCAAGCAAGACTATTGTGCGAGATGCCCAGTAGAGCGACCGGCCATACTTTCGAATCAAGGTGCTTCCCGGGAGCTGATCACGAATCACCCAGCTTGTCTGCTTGTCCAGGCTGCAAAACTCGAAGAACACACCACACTGTGCGTGAGCTATGAGCATGTACCCGCACGCGAACCAGTGACACAATATTGCGCCAATGCCGATTCGCTTCACAAGCCCGGAGATCCCTGTGTACGACAGCTGCTGCACGAACGCGCTTTCCGAGTAGATTTTCCCGATTCGATCCAGACACTGGCGGAGGCGATACAATCGGCACAGCTTCGTAAAGCGCACAAGATGCAATGCGTTCAGCTGTCCAGTTGCGAGTGGGATTACCTCCAACGGCAGCACAGCGATGATTTCCAGGATGAACTGAAGTTTCTTCTCTTGGTAATTCTTGCTTGCAGCAGCGACTGACGTTGCAGATGGTGCTAGCGTTGTCAATGTCCACTTCGCTTTGGTGGAACGCATCACGGAACTTGTCTTTCGCACTCGCTGGGTAATCTTTGGAGACTTCGATCGCGCATCTCGGGACATTTTCTTGCCAAGCTCAAAGCTCACCGACTGGGACAGCTGGGAGAATGCGTCTTTCCAGACTCGATAAAACTCCATGAACTCCATTATCCCGATCGCATCGAAGACAACGTCGATCGGCAGTAAGATCCCGAGCTCGGGCGTCCATTTCACATTCTCTCCGAAGCTTCCAAACGGGTTGTAGAGAAAGCCGATGCGGAACGGCACAGTAACGAGAACATATAGCACCGTACTGAGACTGATCACGACGCTGATGGTGGTGCGCGCTGTCCACGAGAGCTTCTTGTATTTTCGATGAATCGGGCGAGTCACGTAGCGCTGGAACAGCCACCACGGCTTGTGCACCAACGCCTTTGCCGATTTGCCGTCATATTGATGCTGGAATCCATCAACAGAGAAACGACGCCCTGCGGACTTGGCTGCAGACGGTTGGTACTTGGAGACTGTGGTGTGTCCTGCTCCCGAGGAAGTCGATCTGACGTCACCCAGCACTTGAAGCGACGACGTAGAAGACATGGTGTGTATTTGGCCAAGCGGAGGAGCAGGAGCGGGTGGCGAATGATCTGTACCCGATGCGTACACTTTGTTCTGCGCTGCCATTCGACTTGTCGCTTTGATTATCCATCCATGTCCCAGTGGCGCCGTCGCTCTTCTGTCCGTGTATGTGTGTGTGGCGCTCAGCGAAGCTAGATTTGATAGCTTTTCGAGAATGAGGCCACTCGACGGGTGGTTTCACGCGGAGACTATTCGCGTCACCAGCAAAACCTCCGTTTTGGCGATTGCAACGCCCGATGCAGGCTGTGTGTATTCATAAACAGCGTGTGTAAGTGGATAATCTTCAATGCCATTTTCGCTCCCATTCCGTTTCAGAGTACTTTCACTGGATGATAGTCGCGTAATACGAAGCGAGAATTTAACCAATGACGTTCTTGATCTTGTCTTTGAAGGCAGCTTGGGCCTGGATTGTAAACACGACATGTGGAGATTAGCTCACCATATATCCTTGAAAAAATATGTTGCTGTTGCTGCTGATGCTGATGCTGATGCTTCAATGCCTCATGCCTCATACTTCGAAGTACCTCCTAATACGTGTAAGCTGGTACAGGAAGTCAGTATGACGCGCATCTTCGCGTCTGCGTGTTGTAGCTGCTCTTTGCCATTGTCTTGAATAACAGCCAGAGCTCTTGCCGGCAGAGTCATGCTGCAGAAGCGAAGTCACCTGGATGTGTTCCGACGCGCGTGGATTCGCAGCTGCTCGATCTCGGTTTGCATTTCATCCGTCAGTCTGGCCCATTTCTTCATCTCAGCAGTGCTAACATCGCTCAATTCCTGGAGATACGACTCCATCGAAGCTTTTTGCTTTCGCATCTCGGTACGTTCCAGCAGCAACTGGTAAATCATTTGGTCTTTGACCCGTAGCAGCTGACTCAGCTCTGTGCTGCTCCTTGCACCACCATCAGCGCCATCGAGACTTTTGTTTGGGCTATCTTTCTCGTGTGCGACCGCGCTCATCGATTTCCCGACCGATCTGTAAGTTGGTGCCAATTGGTTTTGCTTGTGCTGCTGACGATCCAGAGTATCGTTCTCGCCGAGTTTGTTCATTTCACTTGGAACTGTGTAGTCCTTCATCGCCAGATATTGCGCCTGCTCTTGGAGATCACTCGCACTTTTGAGAAAGCTCACCATTTCCTCGCCCGACACGTCACCGCCTTGGGAATGCACAAAAGTGTCAAACATGAGCACATTATCTCGCTGCCAAACACACTCCGAAGTGAGAAACGACTACGCACTTTTCTTCAGATATCGCCGCACAAAAGATCCGATGTCGTCGATGCGTTCCAGATCCTCTTCCATGGCTTCGTATAGCTCGATAAGTTGGTTATCACTGTCTTCGTGATCAGACCATCTTGTCTGCGGTGAGGGTTTGCCGCGATTCCTAAACTCCAGATTCTGGAATGGTCTATGTTGCTGCCATCGAGACGACGACACCGCTTGATGTTTACCACGCTGCTGTGATGCAATAGTCTCTCGGATACTTGCCATCTGCACTTGACAGACACATGATCATATTGAGCATTCAAGCTCCAGGCAGGAATGGTTGCTCTTTGCACTCACCGTTTCAAGGATGCGCTCTCGCTGCTCAACGAGCTCTTCTTTACAAAGCTTGCGCAGCTTCCAGAGTGCAGCTTGATAGTTGGATTTCAGCCTCTTCCTTCTCTCATGCCCGTTTGTAGCATCAGTCACGTCCGCCGAGAGGCTTTCCGCTCTTGGTGGAGTTGCAGGACTTGCTTGGAGTTTCAATGCTTCAGCTCTCGAAGAAAACTCCGAAGAGACTGTTACAGTCGGCAGAATAGGATGCAGTACTAGATGGTAGTTGAGATCTTCGACGAACGCAGTCAGCTGTGGCTTGAAGTCTGTGAAGAAGCCGTGGAATCTGTCGAGGGTGAGTGCTCCCGTTCGATCTTTGTCGTAGCGCTCAAAGAGCTGTCCGGCTTCGAATTCGGAGTTCTTGTCCGAGCGCTCGTATCCGAGCGGAATGCCACTCGTATCCGTCAGTGAAAGCGGTTTTCGCGCGCGTTGAAGTGCTGCTCTCCGCGCATGCAAACTATCCGCATCTTGGAGACGACTGCTGCCACCACTCGCATCGACATCAGGCGGGTCGGCGTAGTCCTTGAGAAGCTGAAGAAAGTCCAGGCGCGTCAGCACTCCAGCGCGTGCTCGGTCGTAGCGCCGGAAGAGCTGCACTGCATCGGGGTCATGCGGAACTGGTGGCGCAGGCAGCACCTCGTCGGCCTTCTCTGATGCGGGCAGAGGAGGAGTAGTCGCGCTCTTGCTCCTGGAGCTGCTCTTCTTGGCGTTGCTCTTGCTTGAGCTCTTGGTCTTGTCCTTGTCCTTGCTGCTGCTGCTAGGCTTGTCTTTCTTCTTCTTCGTAGACGCTGATGTTGCCTTCTTCTTGTCGCCCGCCGTGGCTTTGGACGCCATTCTTTCGTTTGTGCGCGCTGACAATGCAAATGCGCAAGTTGCAGTGACCTTCACTCTGCGTGTGACCTTTCGTGCGCTCAGCTCAATACCGGTATTATTTACAATACCGGTACCGTACTGTATCGTCTTATTGTGCAGAAAAAAGAGTCAGATGTGTAAATTTCAGAACGAGAAAGAAAAAGAGTTGCCATTTGTGAAATCGGACGTGTTTCGGTTCATTTATTCACGTCTTGTCCGATACGCTCGCGAATTTACATCGTCGGACAAGTGCTCTTCAACAAATGGATTGTCCAAAATGTTTCACTTGCCACCACTAACGGTTATGCATTATGGGAGTTTCACTGCTCAAGACCGTGTCTGATTTCTCAAATGGGAGTGACTACAACTACATAAAATGACAAAAATGGCTGTTAGCGCTACCACACAACTGTATTTTTCAGATAGTTTGCATTGACATGCATTCTCGCAAATTGAAGTGTGGTGTAGCTGATTCTGTATACTTGGCCGCCGATGAGCTGCTTGTGGCGTATGTGCTTGCGGCAGCAGCCCATGCGATCAACTCATGCGCTCGCTTTTCATTATTATTATCATACTCTCTCATTCTCCAATTCGCGAGGAACCCGCCAAGCCACCAAGTCATCCGCCAAGCCATCCAGGATCCGCCACCAGCCCGTCGGCTACCACCAGCACGCCAGCTGCCAGAAACCCGTCAGCTACTTCGAACGTGAAGGTCTTCGCCGGCCTCGCCAACGCTGCGGTGCTCAACAACCATCACACGATCATCTCGGGCGACTTCAACAACTTCTCCGACACCGTCGCAGAGAAGAACAACAACAAGCCCATCAGTGGCGTGCTCAGCATCCTCACGGGCTCGTCCATGGTCCAGGTCGCGGACAAGGCCCCCCA
>JAASFY010001278.1:0-10571 GCA_023334035.1 Globisporangium okanoganense
AGTACGGTCACCTCGATGTCGTACAGTGGCTTCATGCAAATCGAACGGAAGGATGCACATTGGAAGCGATGGACGATGCTGCTCGCAAAGGGCACCTGGAAATCGTAAAGTGGCTTCACGAGAATCGCAGTGAAGGGTGCACCGTTGACGCAATGGACTGTGCCGCTCGACGTGGCCATCTTGATGTCGTCCAGTGGCTCCATGCACACAGAAGCGAAGGATGCACGGCGTACGCCATAGACCAAGCCGCTTCGCATGGCCACCTCGGCACTGTCCATTGGCTACACGAGAACCGCAGTGAAGGGTGCACGGTTGAGGCGATGGAGTTTGCTGCGACGTTCGGACATTTTGAAATCCTGCTCTTCTTGCACGCGAATCGCACGGAAGGCTGTGCCCCGAACGCCATCTATGATGGCGTCGCATGCATTGAGCACATGGAGATATTTCAGTGGCTGAGGGAGCACTATCCTGACGCGGTGGCCATTGATGAGCTGCGAGCGCATGTAAGCTACATGCCAGCATTGCTCGACCACATATTCAGACTGTTTGCTGACGACTAGCTGACCGCACAATCGAAACGCTGTAGCTCATGGGCGAGAGAACGAAAACTTCGCTGATACTACAGTAAGCTTTGTCAGTTTGTGCGTTACTATGAAGTTCTAGAATACATCATGCTATCGCGTGTCTGGCATCGTAGGCTTGAATATTCGTTTATTTTTTGCATGCCACACCAATACTTATTCACCTGCTTGCACATGATCTCGGGCAGCTCGTGAAGGAATACTCTGACGGGCCATCATCACATCGAGTGATGCACAACCAGCGAGCCTCGAACTATTAAAGCGACCCTTTCGGTATTTATTCAGACCAAATGTCACAGGAGCCCACCTTGACGTCGTTACGAATAAATGCGCGGCCCAAGTACTTCGAAGTACGAAAAGCGCTGTTGGGAACGGACATATCGGTGTCACCAAGCGGGTCATTCCAACTGGATCGCAGAATTACTGACATTATGGCATGATGAATAACCAGTGCTACACGTGAATGCCGTGAGTTTCTGCAGTGGTATCACGAACACGGTAGGAAATAAGTACGGATTGTGTTGAAATAGCAAGGACGTCTTGAAGTTGTGAAGCAGCTCGACAAGCATCAGACCTAGGGTGTAATAGTCGCCACACAATATCGACACCGCGGCTGCGAATAGCCACCTCGAAAGTGCTAGAGTGGCTAAGGATGATTGGTCAAGGCCATGGTGCCATGGGGCTGCAAAGAACCTTGGTTCAGTGGAAATTCGGACATTGACAGCGTGAGAGCTACATGCCAGTAGGGGGACGCCCATATACTGACTGGGTCGAGACTTACGACCAAGTTTTCCCAAGCAGTTCTGTTCGCTTAGTTTCCTGGTGCTTCACTTGGGTTTAGTCTCGCCAAGCCTTCGAGTCTGGTGAAAATGATGAAATTGTTGCGGGGGTCACTTGGGCTAGCAACAACCGATATAGGAGGAGACCAAAGTAGGTCCTTTTTGAGCTATGAGGGCTGCTTGCTATGGACGGGAATGGCACATAACAAGGACAGAGTTGCCCACGAGACAACCGGGTTGGACCACTCACATATGTTTCGCCACTTACATCGACAAAATGCGACACATTGGTCATTACGAACCCCGAGGCCAGTCACCTCCTACTGTAGTTCACCGCCAGCTAAACGGCCACATGATTGTTGACTAGCTAGCTATTCATGATCAGCAAGTCCCAACATGTGGTCAAGCAATGTTGGCATGTAACTCGCATGCGCTCGGGGCGCTTCAATGACCGCTGCATCAGGATAGTGCTCGTTCAGCCATTGGAATGTCCCCATGTTCTTGATACACGCGTCACCATCGTCGAAGACGTTCATAGCACTGCCCTTAATACGGTTGGCGTGCAACAAGAGCAGGATTTCGAGATGTTCAAAAGTCGTAGCAACCTCCATCGCCTCGACCGTGAACCCTTCACTGCAGTTCTCATGCAGCCAATGGGCGATGTCGAGGTGGCCCTGCGAAGTTGGATGATCCATAGCGAACTCTGTACACCCTTCGACTCGATTATCATGGAGGCACAGTCAGATGGCCTCCAGACTGGGAAGTCTACACAGTAGTTCGCTTGAACTCCTAAAGAGCGAAAGATAACTCGGAAAATTGCACTTACCGCAAAACGACAATGAATTACACAATGAATGCACGTACTTCAAAGGATACGATACACAGACTTCGTTAAACTAAGTGAAGCTGGAAACTAAGACACCCACCATGGCCCTTGCCATTCACATCTCGTCCACTCAAGCATGTGAAGTAGCACTTCGGACATGTAGCTCGCTGTCTCAGCCAGGAAGAGCAAGTCAACAGCGTCCAGATACTGGACATGGAGCCACTGCAGAATCTCTATGTACTCGACACTTGTTTCCTAGGTAAATTGTGTCGCGAGAGCACCCTTCGCTGCGGCTCGCGTGCAAGAAGAGCACCGCCTCGAAATGGCCGTGCTCTGCAGCGAGTCCCATCGCGTTGACCGTGCAGCCTTCCGTGCGATACTCGTGGAGCCACTTGACAACGTCGATGTGTCTCTTTCGAGCAGCATTGTCCATCGCAGATGTCGTACACCCCTTCGTCCGATTCGCATGGAGCCATTGGACAACCTCGAGATGTCCGTTCTTCGTTGCTTTATCCATCGCATTCAACAAGCACCCTTCAGAACGATTCTCGTGCAGCCACTTCACAATTTCCAGATGGCTATTAAGAGCGGCGTCATCCATCGTCCTCGATGTGCAGCCGTCGGCTCTATTCTCGTGGAGCCACTTGACAATCTCGAGATGCCCCTTTGAAGCCGCGTGATTCATCGCCCATGCCGTACACCCTTCGTGGCGATTCTCGTGAAGCCACTTGACAATGTCAAGGCTCCCAGAAAAAGCTGCAGAATCTATTGCTGACGAGGTGCACTGGTCCGGATACTGCTCGTGAAGCCACTGCACGATGTGCAAGTGTCCACCTTCAATAGCGCAGTCCATCACATTCCTATGGTTGTCACTACTAAAGATGACTTGCACTCCAGTGCTGCGAAGCCACTCAACCATCTTGAGATCGCCATTCTTGACCGCAATCGTGAATCCCTCGACCACATTCACTTGGTAATGAAGAGGATTGACATGGAGGAATTGCGCAATGCGCGTGTTGCCACTGTTGGCCACCTTCCATGTCGTGTTCAGAGCTCCATTCACGATGAAGTACTCCCTTATGTGGTCGTGAAGCCAAAGCACGATGTCAAAGTGACTTTTCAGGATTGCAGACAGCATCGCGGCACGAGTGCACTCGCGGTTCTTCAGTTGGTTGTACAGCCATTGAAGCGCTTCTAGCTGGCCCGCCGAGGCCGCTGTGTCCATCATTTAAGGGATCAGCGGGACGTTCTCGTAACACTCCAACAGCCACTCCAGCATGCGGATGTTCCCCATCCTCGCAGCTTCCACCATCGCGTTGTAGGGCAGCATATCTGGGCAGTACGCGTGCAGCCACTCGACCATCGCCAGATTGTCGTTCTTCACTGCGAAGACAAGTCCTTTGCCGCACTGGTACCTCCAGTAGTAAAGATCGACGCCATCGGATACTCCCAACGCAACGAGACGCGGGAGAAGCGATAGGAGGTTGGCTTCACAGGTGCGCGACAGGTTCCAGAACTGCGGCAGCATGGCCACCGGCGCACGCGTACCACTTGTACCAGTACAGATCGCTAATGCCACCGATACGAGTGGAGGGGGACGTGGTGTCGCTGCTGTTTGTTGCCTTACGCCTCGTTTCTTTTTTGTGTTTGTGTGCTTCTGCTTCTGAAAAGAAGTGCGAACTTTGCGTCGACTCAGATTCAGATATAATAAATCTGAGAACACCGAACTTCAATCAGTGGACTCAAAATGGGGCTCGTAGGTAAACTCTTTTCAGTCAGTGTCTCCTGCCACCCATAAACAATTATCAGCAAACTATTCACAGCAAACCCCAAATCAATGTACAAGAAGATGCAAAGGCCAGGTTTCTTTCTTAATTGGAGCACCACAAGCAAACACGTGCCATGTTAATCCTCAGCTTGAAATCTCAACTCCAGTATGTGGTCGAGCACTGCAGGCATGTAGCTCGCGCGCGTTCTCAAAGCTTCAATGTCCACTGAATCGGGGTACTTCATATGCAGCCACTGCGCGATCTCCATGTACTTGATGCAAGTCTCGACGTCGTTAAACGCGTTCATCACGCAGCCTTCACTGCGATTCGCATGTAGAAAGAACACGACATCGAAATGCCCTTTATCCGCGGCAAGGTGCATCGCATTGATAGAACACCCTTCTGAGCGGTTCTCGTGAAACCACTTGACTACATCGAGATGTCCGTTGGACCCTGCCCAGTCCATCGCGTTTACTGTACACCCCTCAGTCCGGAACTCGTGGAGCCAGTTGACGATTTCGAGGTGGCCTTGCTCCGCAGCGCTATCCATCGCATCCTCAGTGCAGTCTTCTTCGCAGTTTTCGTGGAGCCATTGCACGACTTTGAGATATTCGTCCAGGGCAGCCGAATTCATTGCGTCTTCAGTGCATCTTTCGGTTCTGTTGTCGTGAAGCCACTCCACGATGCCGAGATGGCCGTTGCTAGCAGCTTTGTCCATGGCGTCGGTTGTACAACCCTCCGTTCGATTCTCGTGGAGCCATTGCACCATGTCAAGGTGTCCGTATCTGGCAGCCATGTCCATGGCATCGGTTGTGCAGCCCTCGTTGCAATGCTCGTGGAGCCACTTCACGACATCGAGATGACCATTCATAGCTGCTGAGTCGATCGCCAGTACCGTGCACCCTTCGCTTCGGTTCGCGTGAAGCCACTGCACGATCTGAAGGTTCCCACTCTGCGCCGCGTGGTCCATCGCCAACGCTGTACACCCGTCAGGAAGGTGTTCGTGGAGCCATTGGACGATATGTAAATGGCCGCTGCCAGCAGCCAAGTCGATTGGGGAACCGTAGTTGCTGTTGGTGTTGGCTGCTGTCACTGGCTGAGAGTAGAGCCACTGAACCATATCGAGGTCTCCAGCTCTGGCAGCAACGCCAATCCCCATCACCAGGTAGACGCCATACTGCTGAGAATGTTGGCTGAACAGAAACTTCACCACGTCGCTATGCCCGCTGCGGATAGCGTCAATCACTGCTGAGCTTGGCTTTGTAGTGAGATTCCCATAATTGGTGTGCAGCCACTGCACCGCGGTCAAGTGGTCGCCTCGTACTGCAACATCCAACGCAGTGCTTGGGCAGCCGGCGTTCTTTGGTTGACTGTGTAGCCACTGGAGCATCGTCAGCTGGCCGACAGATGCGGCGGCGTCCACCATGTGTGGTAACCACGCCACATCCTCATGGTGGTCAGACAGCCACTTCATTACGCAAAGGTTCCCAGACCTCACGGTTTCGATCATCGCTTGGTACGGCAGTACACCTGGACAAAACGTGTGGAGCCACTCGACCATCGCCAGGTTGTCGTTCATCACAGCGGAGACGAGTCCCTGGCTGCACTGGTACCTCCAGTAGTAAGGGTTGACGCCATCGGATATCCCACGCGCAGCCAGACGTGGGAGCAGTGAAAGGAGGTTGGCTTCACAGGCGCGTGGCAACGTCCAGAACTGCGGCAGCCCGTGGTCGAGACAGTCGCTGATGGTGGCGACGATGTGCGGCAACGTGGCGACTTGCCAGCGCACATGCGCCGCAGCGCGGAGCACGACTACCACGGATGTGAGTGGCAGGGACGCTGCTATCAACGCTTCTGCTGTTGCTTGGGCGTCCATGTGCCATCAACGAAGCAATTAAAAGCGTCGCTTGCTCTTGGTTCGCTTGGAGCCACTTGATAACGTGAAGATATCCTCGCTGTGCTGCATAGCTCATAGCCCATTCAGTGCAGCCTTCGCTTCGTTTCCGTGGAGCCACTGCACGAGCTCAAGATTCCCACTCATGGCTGCAGCATCCATCGCCGACTCCGTGCACTTGTCCGGAAAGCGTTGGAGAAGCCACTGGACCGCTTGTAACTGACCTCGTCGTGCAGCACACATTGGGAAAACTGGGGAATGTGATGACCCCACTCGCCTTGTTCAGCAACCACTGAGCCATTTCGAGATCTCCGACTTTCGCAGCTTCCCAGACTTCATCCGCAAATCCATTCTCCTGTGAGCGGGCGAGCAAGTACTTTGCGATCTCGGAATGGCCGTTGCTGATGGCGTCACAAGCCGCTCGGGTCAGATCGATCAAAGCACCCACCTAGCGGTTGAAGAGCCACTGAACAATCTCAAAATGGCCATTCTGGATTGCAGTCGTGATCGCATTTGTGGAGCATCCTACTTTCTTGCGGTGGCTATTCAGCCACTTGAGCATCTCGAACTGGCCGCTCGATGCAGCGGCGTCCATCATTTGCGGAAGCCACACCACGCTCTTGTGATGGTTTGATAGGCACTTCACGAGTCGAGTGCTCCCCTTTCTCGCGGCTTCAATCATCGCCTTGTACGGCAACACACTTGGACAGAACGCATGCAGCCACTCGATCATCTCCAGGTTGTTGCTCTTCACAGCGGACACAAGTCCCTGGCTGCACTGGTGTCTCCAATAAAACGAGTCGACGCCATCGGATATCCCACGTGCAGCCAGACGCGGAAGAAGCGATAGGAAGCTGGCTTCGCAGGCGCGCGGCAACGTCCAGATCTTGGGGATGGCGTGGTCGAGACAGTCGCTGATGGCGGCGACGACGACGTGCGGCACCGCAACGACTTGCCAGCGCACGTGAGCCGCAGTGCCCAGCACGACGATCGTTGACGTGAGTGGAGGGGGCGGTGCCAGCGCAAGCGTCATCACTGTAGCTGGTACAGCAGGTGGTCGGTCTGTTGGTGTCATGATGCTTCTTGTCCAAGTGGCCCGAACGAAACTGTGCGATTGCGGATCTCTGCTAAAATTAAGTGCGCACGCTATGTGGCTTAAGTGCGCGTCGTGCGAACCTACCAGTCTGGTTATATTTCAAGCAAAGGATAAGTTCGCAGCATGTGAGTGAATCAAATCTTTGGTGGTGGTGTGTCGCAAATAAACGAGCTCTCGCAAGCTTGTGCAGTTGCGGATGGTAGCACTTGAGCAGAGGAAGGTTGTCTTCTGTTGTTGTTGATCGTGATCCTCTCAGTCTTGTGGACGTCGCCGAGAGATCACGGATCTTTGGCCAAATGTTTGTTTGCTTGTTTTATTGTTGATTCCGGAATGAGGCCAGCTTCCAATGGCTGAGCTCATCCGATTCCTTCTCACATGCACGACCAGTCGCCTATCTTAATTTCCTATGATCCTGATTGGCTCTGTCTGAAAACAGTGCCGTTGGTGATTTCTTCCAGCGCGGCTGCAACACTCCAGCATTCCGTTGAGCCGTGAGTGTTATTCTACTCAAAGCGCAGAAGCTAGATCGTTGTGAGTTCAAAGCTTCGAGGCTAAAGTCACAGCTGTGAGTGGAGGAGTTTAATATTCATTCTGCTCGTCCTACAGCACGTCATCAGTAAACAACTGCACCACCTCAGGCTTCCAACAACGCCACGTGCACGGCGGCCTGTAATTCGACTGTCCTCTGCAGCACAAGCGACTAATTAACATTGAGTAGTTAGCGCATTACGCTATTGTAACCAACTGGCCTCGTAAAGCACTTGGTATTCACACATTCAGAGAGCCGCTGGTCAGTATCAAGATGGTCATGTTGAGAGGTAGCCAATGCATTCGCAGATCACGATCTGTTCCTCCGCTGGCTCTGCAGCCACTCAATCATCTTCAGCTGACCGGTCGACGCCGCAGCGTCCACCATTCGCGGGAGCCACATCGTTCTCCCATGGCGATCCGAGAGCCACTCCAGGAGCCGGATGTTCCCTGTTCTCGCGGCTTCCAGGAACGCCTTGTATGGCAAGATGTCTGGGGAGTACGCATGGAGCCACTTGGCCATCTCAAGGTTGTCGTTCTTCACAGCGAAGACGAGGCCTTCGCTGCACGGGTACTTCCAGTAGTACGGGTCAACGTCACTTGAGATCCCACGCGCATCGAGACGAGAAAGAAGTGACAGGAGGTTGGCTTCACAGGCGCGAGGCAGCGTCCAATGCTTGGGCACTGCGTAGTCAAGAAAGTCGCTGACAGCTGTGACCACGTGCGGCAACGCAGTGGCCTGGGCTCGCGCACCACTACTGGTCTCTGTGCAAAGCACCAGCTGTACTGACACAAGCGGACTGAGTTGCCGAGTCTTCATTGCCCGTATTGCTGTTGGTGTTGTTGGTGTTGTTGTTGTTGGTGTTGTTGTTGGTGTTGCTGTTGTTGTTGCTGAACTGGTGGCCTGATGCATCAACAATATGTAGTAGTGTGTGAGTGCTTTTTTAATTATGCGTCCACCGATTCCATAGCTCCGTTAAAAATCCGTTAGATACTGAGAGAGAAAAACGGAACCGCAAGATCACAACCATATAAATTATAAAGCTGGCGGATGATTGAGATTCGGGTACTAAAAAACTTATACCGGTAGGCGTGAACTCAGAACTGGTTTCTCACTTGAATAATGCAATAATATGTTTGCTTCAGCCTTGCAGCACGGACCTCTCGCGTGAGTGGCTGGCATGTCGCTCCATTGCATCTCATCGATGTGACCTCACGAGGAATCCGCCTTCTATCTAGAACAGCGGTGTTCTTAGAAATTGAAAACTCGGCTACGCTATTCGCCCAACCGCACTCGGCGGTACGTTTAGCGCCTCTGCAAACACCTGCGAGTCCAAGCAAAACACAAATTAATTCACCTCAGTAACTACAGCCAGTCATGTTTTTCACATCCACCTGACAGCCACGTACCGAAAACATTTTGCTGACGTTCTCCATGCGCCGGCGTTGCTCCTTCTCGATCGACGAGCTCTTGGTCTTGAGTTGTTCGATCACCGCTCGCTGCGAGCTGCACTGGGACTCGAGCACCTCCATCTTCTTAAACACGAGTGAGTGCTGCCCACTCATGCTCTGCACGTGGTCCTCAAGGTTCGTGCGCACGTGAAGCTGCTGCTTCTGCAGCGTGCTGAACGCCTGCTCCATGAGCTCCATGTCGTCGATGCGCTGCTGGGTCTGCGCGCGGCTCTCCATCGCCTGCTTTTGGGTCATCGTGTCAAAGTCCTGCAAGCGCTCGGTCATGTCGTCGACCTGCTTCTGCCAGTTCACGCGCAGGTTGTTGGTCTCCTCGCAAACGCTCGTGATCCGAAATCCAACGTCGGTCTTGAACTCGTGCATCTTGTCCTTGATGTCCATGACGTCACGCTGCAGCTGCTGCATCCACTCAATGTTGTGCGAGTGCGAGGCCTTGAGGATCTCGTTGTCCTTGGCCCAGTCGCGCTCCTTCATGGACCAGATCTCCATCGTGCGCTTGAGCTGCATCACCTCGCTGTGGGTAGCCTTGTGCATCTCCACCTGCCTTGTCAGGAGTGCGTCCATGTCGCTGAGCTTGCGATGATTGTCCTTGCGAAGCCCATCGATCTCGTTCATGAGCACGTCCGAGAGCGTGTCGAACGCGCTCTTGAGCGCCTTGATCTGCGACGTAAGGAACTCGAACGTGGCCTGGGACTCGACTTCCAGCACGAGCTGGTCCGCAGCCTCGCGCTGTAGATCCTTCACGGCGCGCTGCAGCTGGTGCATCTCTGAGAGGGGCTTCTTGGTCTTGGCCACGCGCGACGCGGTCGTAAGCTTCAGTGACGACGCCATCGTGCCTGCACGAAGAGGACGAATGGGACACGAGAGTGAGGCTGGCGACCGTTCAGGATACATAGCCACGTACAAACTCTGACGTGTTGCTGCAACTGACACTGAGCGAAAATAGTTAGTCAGATGAGAACGAGCCATCAAGGGACAGCTACTGTACCCAGCAGTATCCACCGTTCGAGATGTGTACGCATCTCGAGGGATCTAAATACCATTAGAAATATCTACCGCGCCACCAATCGAATGATCAAGTGAGGGCGTGCACACCTTACAGACCAACCGCGTACCTAGAGAGAGCTCGCTCACTGTTTGCACTCTTCAAAAAATATCAGATCGCCATCCTCGTCATCCACCTGGTGGCCTCCGATCCCCTATCATGTCAGTTCTGTTGTCACGTATAGCGCAAGCCATAGTCGTCGTCGTCCAGCAGTGATGCTGCTTCCTTGTCCTCTGCGGACGTGGTCGTGGCCTCAACGTCCGGGTCGGCGTCCCACTGGTAGAGCACTTTTCCTGCAAAGAGGATCACGAACGCGACGACGTCCAAGTAGATCGAGTCTGGAATCCAGTCGCGGATGCCGTCGTGGAAGTTCATCGCGCCAAACTCGTCCGGGTCCATCTGGTACCACGCCATGGCCGCGAACGACAGGAAGAAGCCGATGAGCGTGCAGCCGTACATGACCGAGACGCTCGTGAGCTTGATCAGCTGCATGAGCAGCAGGTTTACGCACACGTTACAGAGCACGTAGAGCATCAGGATCACGATCCCCAGCTGGTCAAGGAGTTTAAAAGAGTTTAAGTTA
>JAASFY010001279.1:0-10570 GCA_023334035.1 Globisporangium okanoganense
CTTCTTCTTGCTTTTCTTTTGATTCAGTCCGTGCATGTGCGTTCCACACATGAACGCAAGTGGTCCCTTGAAGTGACTCGATTCCATACAAATAATCGACTCTACCTTTTCAACAATACATATTGCCATTTCAATATTTGCACTGAATAGCTTCCACATTGCTGCTCCGTAATTGCATAAATTGGCTAAAATCTGTCTGCCAATAAAAGCAGAAACATAGGTAAATTGCCTCTTTATTTGCATATTCTCAACAAATGCATTGTTTTCCATCTCCTGTATTTTGCCATCTGGATCAGGAGAACACCTTCAGGCAACCTTCGCGCAACACAATGCTCGCATCCTCTCTCTTTTCTTGCAACCTCCGCCTGCCTCTCTCTTCGTCACGGCACTCAGTTTTCAATTTGAACTCAAGCGCGCAAGTCATCAGCAACAGCAACAACACTCTCAAGATGCCAAAGGTGACGGAGTTCAAGGTCGGCATGACCTGCGACGGCTGCTCGAGCGCCTGCACGCGCATCCTCACCAAGATCGACGGTGCGCTTGCTTTCCCCCTCTCTCTGCTGGATTGGGTGGACCGTTGTTGCTGCATGGAACTGATGATGAGCGCTTCATTTTGTTGTTTACTATTGAATGCGCGCAGGCGTGACCGACGTCCAGTGCGACATCGAGAAGATGCAGATCCTGGTCACGGGTGACGCTGACGAAGAAGTGATGCTCGAGGCCCTCCTCAAGTGGTCCAAGGCCAGCGGCAAGAGCGTCGAGAAGGCGTAAATCACGTCGGTTAACTCTTTCTGACTGCTGCACAGATCACGACTCCTCCTCTCTATCCGACTCTCGCGAGTCCCCTTCGCAATCGACATCAGACGATTCGACAGGGAGCAAGCGAGGCGAAGAGCGAGAGCAAGAGAGCGCGCTTAATCGTCTTTGTGTGTGTGCGAAATGGACCGGAAAAGTGGTATGAAAAAAAAGCCTAAAAATTGAAATCGCACATCGTTCTGCGCGTTAACACGTCTCACACGTTTTCCCCTCAACACCACCATTATTTACTTTCTATATACCCCACACACTCACTCTTTACTTTATCAACTGACAACCCCTGCCATGCTCCTAAAAATCCACAGGCTTCTCCCAGGACGACAGCCCAGTCTGCTTGTTGAAGTAGAAGGGTTTCCCCGCATTCTCGTCCCACTGCTCGATCCAGACGTGTTTGGGCTTGTCGCTCTTCTTCTTGGCCGCGGTCCCTGCTGCCACTGCCGGCGTCTTGCTGGCCTCGGCTTCCTCGCGCTGCTGCTTCTCCAGCTCCACCTTGAGGATCGACTCGTCATCGCGCAGCGCATTATCCATGACGGCCGCGCCAGCAGCGATCTTGCTCACGAGCTCGTTCTTCTTCTCGCGGATCTTGGTCATGGCCGAGGACTCGGTCACCGTCTCCTTCACCTTGGCCGCCATCTTCTCAGCCATCGTGGTCTTAGATGGATCCTTCCAGACGGCGGGCCAGAGCTGCTCGAGCACGACCGGGTAGTTGCTCTGCACCTTGAGCTTGAAGGGACCCTCCATCGCCTTCTTGTAGGCCACGACGAGCACCGTGTACGTCCGCGCCTCGAGCTCGCAGTGGATCTGCACCTCGCGCTGCCGCACAGGCTCACCGCTGTGCGCCACGACGTTCTCGCACGTCAGGTGCTTCACACGGCTCGCGCGGTCCTTGTGATCCCCCTGGGCGATGATGTACACTGCGATGGGCAAGACTGTGACTGGCGCGAGCCCCTTGGGGTCCACCTGGGTGACCAAGACCATGATCTCTGTCGGGCGTGGGATCGCGAGTGTGTACTGCGGGTTGCACTCGAGCACGCAATCCGGATTATGGCGCGTGGGGAGCCCACAGGCCGTGTCGCCGACCCAGGCGCCGTCGAGAAGCTGCACGGGCCACTTGGCGGGGTCATAGTACCGGCATATGTACAAGGAGCGGAAAGCGTGACAGAAGTCGTCAAAGTTCATCCAGAACGTGTTGTCGTCGTTATCCGGGTTCCATTTGAGCAGCTTCTTCAGGCGACGCGTCCACAGGTGCGAGTGATCGCTCCAGTCGCCCTTCCACTCGTCATGGTCGCCCGGCGGGTTGCGCAACAGCAGCAGCTGGAAGCCGTCGATCTCACGCACGTCGTAGATCACGTAGCAGGCGCCAAAGACCAGACCCGTGTCCAGGATCTCCGTGTCGGCGTTCTCGCTCGTGATTGTGCCAGCTCCCATCAAGAATTTGTTGGTCTTGTAGATCAGCAGTTGCTTCCAGAGCGTGCGCTTGAGGCTGCCGCGCGACGCCTGCGCCAGGAAGATCTCCTCCGAGTCGTAACCCGTGAGGTCCTTGAGCGCGTGGTGCACGTAGCCGTGCTCGAGCGACGCGTAGCCGCCGTAGTATTTGGCAAAGGCCTTCTCGAGCAGCGGCACCCAGAGCTCTTCAAAGTCCTTGCTGTGCGCAAAGGCCGCGCCAGCACATGGTGTGGACTTGAAGGAGTCGGCGAGCACGGGGAAATGGTCGTCGACGATCACGGTCTCCCACTGGCAGTTCTTGAACATGCGCATAGCGTAGGCGCCTGTGAGCGACGTCTGCTTAGTCACAAACATCTTGTCGATGAGCGCGTCGACTTTCCCGTCGTCCACGCCGCCCGAGGCCGCGATGATACTGATCGCGCTCAGCAGCCACGAGTCGTTCAGTTTGCCGATGATCACGTCGTCCGGGTCCGTGCCGCCGTCAAAGAGCCCGGCTACCACGTTGATCGCCGTCGAGACCTTCCAGCCCATGACCTCGGCCTCGCTCGTGCACGTGGCCAGCGACGTCTGGTCTGGTGGGAACTCGCGGTCCACGTACTGCAGCGCGCGGCCAAACTCGCCTGGGATGCACGAGTAGCCCGACTCGATCTCCATGATGGCCTCCTGGGCGTTCAGCGTGACTTCATCCTGATTCGCGAGCTCCTCAGCGAGAATGCCCTCGGCCTCGCGGCGCATGCGACGCGCCTGGAACTCCTGCATGCGGCGGCGACACTGGGCTTCTTCGTGCTCACGCCAATACTCGCGCAACTCGAGCTGCGCCATGCGCGACTGGCTGTCCTCGGCGTCCACGATCGCGTCGACGCGCTCCATTTCTTCGTTGAACGCGGCCTTGAGCGCGTGGAACCGCGTGCGCTCCTCGGGGGTTAGTGAGATGAGCCATACAGCGACCAGTGGAATGTCGATAGACGCGAACGAGCTCGTCTTAAATATGTTGGCCGGCGGGTTGATCCCGTTCGACATGAGCTTGAAGCGGTTCTCGCGTAGGAACTTCTGGAACAAGATCTTCTCGCGACTCAGTCGCGCATCAGCCGCGTTGAGCATGAGCAGCTGGAAGTGGATGATGCAGCGCGTCTCCTCAAAGAACTCGCGGTCGAGCTCCTCGTCGAGCACCGGGAGCTCCATGAGGATCCCCACGAGGTCCGTTAGTTCCTTCTTGTGACGATGGGCCATGCTGCCTTTCTCGACAATGTCGAGTGGATCCAGACCAGCCATTTCGTTATCCGGTAGTTGCTGTTGCTGCTGGACACTGGAGCGAGTCGACCACTTTGCCGGGAGGTACTTCCATTTCAAGAACTGGATCAGGCGCCAGGGTAGCGTGAAGAAATAGAAGAACCCGAATGGCCCCAAGGCGAGGTGGAAGACCTCATGT
The DNA here is from genome assembly GCA_023334035.1 of Globisporangium okanoganense. Classification (NCBI taxonomy): domain Eukaryota; phylum Oomycota; class Peronosporomycetes; order Pythiales; family Pythiaceae; genus Globisporangium; species Globisporangium okanoganense. Next base: position 3,692 of record JAASFY010001279.1, read on the forward strand.
GAGACATCCTTCCACGTGAGCAGGCCGTCACACAAAGGCTGCTCCTGTCCATCGACCATCTGCACACGACAGCTTCTTTCCAGCGCATAGATCTCCATGGCGACCTCTCCACCGGAACGTCTCTCCTCTGACGCCACAGCGGAAGCCTCGTCCTCGTCAGCCTTGGCACCTTGCTTGTCGCTGCTGCCGTTCGCCTTGTCGAAGGGGTTCACCGGCTTCTTCTTCTTGGCAAAGGCACCACCACCTCCGTACGCAATAGCCTGGAACTCAAGCTCAGCTTTGCGCTCGCGCTTTTCAAGCTCGATAAACTCGGAGCTCTCGAGCGTGAAGGGCTTTCTGCGCTTCTCGGCCACGAGCTTGGCGGCCGCACTCGCGTCTTTCAGGATCATCTCGTTCACATATTTCGAGGCGATGCCCATTTTCACCGGTGTAACGGCGCACAGGTGGGCCGTGACACCAGCAAAGACGAGCAGCACGAGACTGCAGAGACCGACGCCAAAACCCAGCGGGTCGAAGAACATGACGCCGCTCACGCCCCAGAAAAACGCGAGCGTCAGCACCACGTACAGGTGCTTGATACTCGCGTTCTCGTCCACGACGTTGTTCGTGTACGCGTTGTACGAAAACACGGGAAACAAGTACGGTGAGTAGAACACGGAGACCTCCTCCTTGGCGACAAACCAGCTGGCCACGAAGTGCGCTGCGTACTTGAGGATGAGCACGACAAAGACGATCGAGAGGCAGTAGAAGAAATTGAGTCCCGAGAGCAGGCCGATCGCGATCGCCATGCACGTGGACGCCAAGATAACCAAGTTTGCACGCTTCTGGTAAACTGGGGCCAGGTACATGTCATTCTCGACCCACTTGACGAGGAAGTACGTGATAAAGAGGAAGAGCGCGAGCAGGAACGTGAGCACGCCGCCAAGCACGACGCCCGCAAAGATGAACATCTCAAAGATCCAGAGTGTGATGGACACGAGACAGAACCCCAGGATGCGCCTGATGGGCCGTGAGAGCTCCCAGTTCTCGTCCTTCCACTTGAGCAGCGTGACGATGAGCAGCAGGAAAATCGGATAAAAGACCAGCAGCGACAGGATGATCAAGGATTCGATCTCGTTCACGTTGGCGCTCATGACCGCGAAGAAGAGAATGAAGCCCGTGATCCAGGCCAGCAGGTAGCTCGCGCCAAACGCGAACTTCATGTCACGCTCGACGGCCGCGATCTTAAAGTACTTGGCCGTTGGGGAGAGCGAGAAGAGTAGTACGTAGCCGGCGACCCAGATGAGGTGGCCCAGCCACATGGGCGTCTCGGTGAACGAGATGATGACGCCGTAGAGCAGTAGCAGCCCCAATAGCGCCCCAAAGCACCCGAGCGTCACGTAGTCGTGTGGCAGCAGAAACCCCTGCTGGTACGCGTCGTAGAGCGACATTTTGCTGAAGTCCACGTCCGGATCTCTGTTGGCGGCAGTGGACGTGGCGGAGGACCGCCGCTTGGAGCCCAGGAGCGGTTGAGTCCCGTTATTGGTGCGTGGCGAGCCTGCCGAGGACGAGAGGTGCTCGACCTCCTTGTATTTGCGCCACGCCTGGTTGGAGAAGAGCGCTCTGAGGCTCACTCTGCGAGCGAAGAGGTCTCGAAGGAAGCCGAATCGTCGCTTGCGTGGCTGGGTGGGCCGAGCCAGAAGCGAGCCTGGGGTCTCCAGTCCGGTGTCATTGGCTCTGCCTACGACAATGGTGAGCCCGTCTGAGGCTGAGCCTTGTGGTGATGCTGCTAAAACCTCAGCCTTCGCACCTTCACCCTGGGTCTCTTTCAAAGCACCGAGCTTCCGCGCATTGAGCATTCCTTTGCCAAACGGTGATGCTGATTGCCCAGGTCCTCCAGGCTTGGCCAGCCCAGGTCCTGGCTTGGCTCCACCACCGCCATTCAAGAGGTTCTTTGGCGGCAAGGCAGGCATCTTGAAAGTCTCATCTGCCCCATCAAAGATGCTCGTGTTGCCTTTGCCCTTGAGCGGCGGGAGCACAAACGTCTCCCTCATGAGCTCGGCCTCCTTCTCGAGCGCGTCCTCCTCGTCAAAGGCGTCGTCGTCGTCCAGAATGTCCTCCTCCTCGTCCTCTGGCGGCCAGATGACCAATCTGTAGTCGTTCTTGCGCCACTGGGCGTATACTGCGAGCGAGAGCATGAGGATCAGTGGGCCAAAGATCGACGTGACAAGGATAAACGTTGACCTCGTGGACGCGTACACGAACAAACCCGAGCAGATCACAAGCACCTCCGAGGCCACCGCGAGCATGAACGGCAGCCTGACTGCGTGCACAAAGAGGTAAACCTTCATCGCGTATTCCGAGAGCAGCTGCTCCTTCTGGAGGAAGAACGCGCGCGAGGTCGCCAACGAGAGGCCGATGAAGAGCACGACAATGAACGCGAGCACGCCAAAGATCCACAATGGCCACTCTTGGCCCGCAATGGGCACGCGGATCGTGTCGTTCGCGTCCGTCCCAAAGGCCACGGCCAGCAGCAAGAAAACGTAGAAGAACGACAGGAAGCCCAACACGAACTCGGGCGTGGTCGACATGTCAAAGTGGCGCCACTGCATGTGGTCGTGGCCAAAGAACGTCACGCCCCCAGCCTCCTGTTTGTTCATACGCGGGAGGTTCTTGCCGATGATCTCGATGCAGAGAGCCGTCCCAAAGACCATGTAGAGGAACGCGTGGCCAAGGATCCAGTACTCTCCACATGTGGCCGCGAGACACACGCGGACGCTGCTCATGAGGAAGACGATGTACCCGGCCGACCACGAGAGGAACCCGCGGCTCAGTAGAAATATGCACACGTCCACAAGTAAGACCGTGATCGCGATCCCAATCGCTTGGATCGGGTACGACGACCGCACGCCGGCCACAATGCAGTAGACCACGAGGATCCCCATGGCGTACATATAGTACTTGCGGTTCTTGTTTCGACGTGTGTCTGCAGGCGTGATGAACGCGTTATTGAGGATGTCGGCCCGGCCAAAGCCCGGGATGGACTGCTCGACCGAGTAGTGGTCGCCCATGAGCGGCGCAAAGACCGACTGCTTGCAGCTGCGCTTGAGCGATTGCTGGCCACCGGCCACCGCAGAATCATCCTGTTGGCCCTTGGCTGTGGCCAACTTGAGGCCGAGTGTGCCGAGGTTCTTGAATTTGGTTTTCAGCATATTCACTTTCTTCGTAGCGCCCACGGCCGAGACGATCTGCGAGAGGGACTTGGTGATCTTGGCATCGTTCGTGAACGCGATCCAGATCATGGGCATCATATTGAGCGTGAGGAAGATGGCTGTGAGCGAGAAGAACTCGAGAGGCTCGCCGCCCACAAACACCTTTGGGTCGGCGAACGTGGCTGAAAAGAGGAACACGAACGCGAACGCAAACGCCAGCGCAAAGAGCCGCAGGATCGTGTCGGTCATGCGCCAGCCGAGTCGAATCCACCGGATGAGCGCGTAGCTCGTGGCAAGTGCGCCAATCCCGAGGAAGAGCAGTCCAAAGCCGAAGGCCGGAGGCGTGATGAGCAGGATCGCAGTGACGCCCCAGGAGATGAGCACCAGCAATGGCGTGAGCATCGTGAGGTAGATCGCCCAGGTCGCGTAGAAGAGGTTTCTGCGAAACTCCACGTTGTCCGGGCTCTCGTTATAGCACAGGAAGAGCAGCGCGACAATGTCGGGCTTGCCAGGCTTCTTCGGGTCAGGCTCACCCGACGAATTCCCAGGCTTCTTGGCACCAGAACCTGAGTCGAAGCTCTTCTTGAGCTTGCTTAATGAGGCTGAAGCTGTGAGTCCAGGCTTGCTGTCGTCCAGGACCTTCTCGGCCAGGAACGACTGGACGCGCTCGATGCGCCAGTTCATGCGTCTGAGGTATCGCAGCACGAGCGCGACGATGAACATGAAATTCGGTAGAAACTGGAGGCCGATCTCAAGAAAGACCTGGCGATTGAACTCCTTCGAGTACACGACGGCCACGACATCGAGCGACTCGTGGGGCGTGGTCAGGATGAAGTACATGCTCAGCGTCGAGTCCTTGTACGCCTGGTTAAGGTTCGCGCCCGTGATGATCCCATTCTGGAACGCGTCCCCATAGGAGTTGATCGCATGGGCCGAGAAATTCTGGGCCACGGCCTTGAAATCCCCCGAGACGTCCATGAGCTGCGCGTATTCGCGGGTCGCAGTCCAGCCAAAGCTCGTATTGAGCCACTCAGGGGTGGACGCGGCGTCGTCCACGCGGCGGAACACAAAGACCTCGGCCGCAAAGTTGATGGTGACTCTTGCATAGGGCGTGTAGCCGTATGTGGGGATGAGGCTCGCGTTGCCCTTGTGGTTGTTGTTGGTCGATTCCGAGCGGACGAGGAGGCCGCCCTTGGACCGGTCCATGCGGAAGTAGCTCAGCATGCGCGTGTCCGAGGCCGAGTAGACACGGCCGTAGAGCCACGAGTCCTCGTTGGAGAAGTAGCCGCCCATGCCACCCGAGACCACGGCGTTGGGGACAAAAACCTGTTCGGTCCGCATCTGGAAAGGCAGTGCGGTCATCCGCAGCCGCATGCAGGGCGTGGTCGTGCTGATCATGGCGCCCGTGGCCGCGTCCAGGACGCAGCCCTCGGAGCTGTCGGCCGTGAGTGGGATCCAGATCTCCTCTTCACACAATGGCTGCGTCCGCATCTTCCAGGCCGAGTCGTCCGCACTCACGATCGGTTGGGCCACGGCGCTAAACGCCGAGCAGTAGATCGCGTTCAACGTGATCTCGGCGATGAGGTCGTCGCCAAACTCAAAGCCCGAGTCTTGGTCGAGCACTCTTATTGTGATCTCGGTCCCCGCGGGCCGGAAGCCAAAGTTCAGGTCCCGCTTGGAATCCAATGGGTCCGTACAGCCCGCGGTCTTGCAGGGGGCCCACTTTGGGTTGAGCGAGTTGGGGACCACGCTCGAGCGCCGTACATTGTCCCCAATGCTGGCCTCAATGTACGCGTCCGTGAGCAAGCCAGCGAGTCCAAAGCCGTCCAAGTCCGGCAGGTTGCGCATCTCGAGGACCGTGAGCGTGAGGTTCCCACCGGCCGCCGCGTACTCGCCGCCGTCGGGACAGTTCTTGGACCCACCTGTACACGAGAACGTGGTCAGCGTCTTGGTTGCCGAGTAGCGCGGGTCTGGGAACCCCACGTCGTTGGTCGTCTGGGCATGGGCGGCATGGAGGAAGAGTGCGCAGAAGCAGACGACTGAGAGGACGACGCCAGCATGGTGATGATGGTGGGGACGCCGTCGCTTGATGGAGATGTGGCTGGTGATGGTGTGGACAAGCAGCATCTGGCGTTCAGGCCGCATCCTACTTGGCTCGCGCAAGTGTGCATTCGAATGAGCGAACTGTGGGTGTGCTCGTGGCTCATTGGACTTTGTTTCTCGAGCGGTCAGCAGCTGGTTGGCGTCACGAAACGCACACGGAATGAAACGACTCGGTCGAATTTGATGCCCGTTCGTTCTTGTGTCACTTCTTGACGACTCTTCCTCGCTCAGAAGGGCTTGCACATTAGGATCCTGGACTCGTCATAACGCAAAGTGGGGGTCAGTTGGCTGCACTGTTTGTCTCTGGGCCTTCGACAGTTCACTTAGATGGTGGTGCTCGTACCTGAGGAAAGCCATGCTGCTGCTGTCCATGGGGGTTTCGCTGGTCGAGGCGTTAGCTACTTGAACAGCTTCCGAAACCCCCAAACGGGGGGCTCATGGAGCTGTATCTCGAGCTTGGGCTTGCTCATCGTCCTTCGCATTGAGCTGCCTGTGAATACCATCTTCCGAGAAACTCACAAGCAAGAATGCAGGCGTGTAGAAAGCGCCGTGCCATCGTCCACCTGGCTTGTGCCAATATATACCATTCATTACACGAAGCCGCGCTGCAAGTAGCTCCCCCCTCCCACTGTGTCTATCTGCTAATACTTTCTCCGCTTCGTGGTGCGCTCGACGACGGACGCAGTCTTGATCGCCTCGGCCTTGCGGCCTTTCCACTGGATAAAGTCGTTCGAGTCGCGCAGACCGGCCTGGAAGAGCTTCTTCTCCTCCTCTGTGAGCTTGCGCGTGAACTCGGTCGTGTCTTCGTCCAGCGAGTTCATCGAGTTGTTGAGGATGTCGCGGTACCGCTCGCCGCCGAATGACAGACGCATGATCTCCTCGATCTCCTTGGCGCTCTCGTCGTCCACGAGCGGCACGACGTGCCTGCCCACCTCGTAGAAGTACGCCGTGAAATCGCGCAGGTTGACCGACGACGGCCCGGCCTTGAGCATGCGCCGGAAGCGCTTGGTGAGGTAGTGCGGTACCTCGAGCGTCACGTCGCCGCGGCCCGTGAGCGGCTCGGCGAGCCACAGCGGCAGCTCCACGACGGCGCCGTTCTTGAGGTCGTCGCCCACGCAACTTGGGTCGAGGTATGCGCAGTCGAGGGCGTCCGTCTGGAACGTGCACTTGAGCCGCTCGTCGCCCGCGAGGATGTCGTTCACGTCAAAGTACCCGCCGCTCATATTTATTGCCTGTGTCTGAATGATGTTCGCTTTCTCCATTAAAACTGGGTTCTTTTGCTCGTTTTGCGGGTTTTATCTAAGAAAATGGCGCCAAAAATATTCGCTTTAGTGACATTTATCAAAGCTTGCTCAATTCAGAACCCCCCGTTTGAGTGCCATTGCTGGCGAACGCTTGATTTCCGCTTTTAGTGATGCGCACGGCCTTTCGCGAAAGATCTGTCGATGCGCATTCTCGGTTGGACCAACTGCCTGGAGGAGGCGACACGAATGGCGAGTGCACTTGACCACGCCGCGCCAGCTGCAGGTGCTACGATGGCGAATGCTGGTAATCAGCAAGATGACGCAGCTCTTGCGCGTGTCGA
>JAASFY010001280.1:0-10542 GCA_023334035.1 Globisporangium okanoganense
TAAATGTATATATTTTGTCCGTTTCATTTCTGCAGCAGTTATGCTTCGCCTTTCTCTTGTTTGAACAGAAAGGACAGCGTGAGTCGACGACTTTGTCTTGTTAACGCCGAAAGCACCCCAAATAGAGCCATGTGTTAACGTTGTGTGCGCTTGACACGACAACCCCTTTTACACCTTTTTAGCACTAAAATCCACTCGTATTTAGCGTGGACAAAACGGATGAAATCCACAATAATACTTAGGCAGAAATCAGTACATGTTTACTGATTTATGGAAATTCCTCGCACGACACGTCATGTGGTCTGACAGAGTTTCATGAGCGGAAACATTGTCGTTCGAGATAAGCAAGTCGATTTTCCCGTACTGAACTTCAGAAGCACGGCCGTATTCTCCCAATCAAGGCAAGATACACAGCGCGCTTGTGCCTCAAAAGATAACAATCCTGTCAAAAAAGAATCACACACGTGTTGAAAATCACCTTTCATCCATCCTCTCATCTCTTTTTACCGACCAGACACTCTACCTTTTGTTATGAACCCAACTGCCGCTTCCGTCCCTCCCATTGGCTAAACAAATAAATTTCTATTTCCCGATCTGATTTTTCATTGGCTAGAAACCAATACCAGGCTCAAAAATAAAACATGTTTTGCACGTCAAGACGAAGTGTGCCTCTCTCGCACGTAAATGAGCCGCTTGGCGAGTTCTTCTCCCTCACAGGCGCATTTTCCCGCCGTGAGAAGCGAGTCGCCGTCCGCCATCCCATTCCGCCGCCGTAGCCAAGCGCTCCTGTGTTCCTGTGACCCAAGCAGAGCGCCATGGGCAGCAAATACTCGATCGACAACCGCGTCGTGGGCAAGGGCGTCCCCAAGAAGCGCCCGTCGGCCAAGGACGTCAAGCGCACGCCGCCGTACGTCACTCATTGTATCATGCGCCTTTGAATATTTATTATCAGGAGCTCATTTGCTTTTTGTGTATGCTATTAGACCGTCGCCTGTGAACAGGAGCCCAAATGGAGCTGCTGGCAAGGAGAACGCCGCGCCGCCGCAGCCACCGAGTACGAATACTGCGTGCGCATTTTGTGGATAAAATGCGGACTTATGGCTCACTCGTGTATTGTATATGTGTGTGTATTTGTGTGCGCAGGTCCGTCGTCGAATAGCGCGGGGCCGCAGGTGCAGAAGCGCGAGTCAAAGGGCGAGGACCCGATCTCCAACTGGAAGCTCTTTAACGACCTGGAGAACCGCGAAGAGGCCGACGTGGTGCGTTCATTCACATTTATTATTATTATTATTTGCGTCCTGCTGACACTTGTAATACGTCTTTTATGCATATTTGTATGCTTCACAGCTCAACCTATCGCTTTTCCTGGACGCGCTGAGCAATTATATCCCGGGGCTGGACGATACGAGCCACGGCAAAGGTTCAGATCCGAATTTTTCAGGCGATGGCAATGGCCCGCCGCCGAGCTCGCTGGCGCTGGGCAAGACGGTCTCGGAGCAGGTCGTGGGCCACATCGACATTGGCAACATGTACGTGCACGGCAAGGAGCTGGACGCGGTCATCTCGCTGCAAAACGCCAAGGACATGGTCGAGTCGTGCCGCAACGGCCAGAAGATCCAGCGCCACGTGATCGTGCGCGTCGTGAACGAGGCCCTGGCGCTCTTCCGCACGGCGCCCAACCTCGTCGAGTTCACAGTCGCCCCCGCCAACCACGTGACGGTCATCGGCGATCTCCATGGCCAGCTGGACGACCTCCTGCTCATCTTCCGCGAGAACGGGCTGCCATCAACTACGAACCCGTACTTGTTTAATGGCGACTTTGTGGACCGCGGCGACCGCGGCGTCGAGATCGCCGTCATCATTTATCTGTTCAAGATCCTGTACCCGCACCACGTGCTCGTGAACCGCGGGAACCACGAAGAGCTCTCGATCACGCAGGTCTTTGGGTTCATGAAGGAGTGCGAGCAGAAGTACGACCACTTCATCTTTGAGCTCTTCTGCGAGAGCTTCAAGTACCTGCCGCTCGCGACGCTCATCGACCACCGCGTGCTCGTGGTGCACGGTGGCGTGAACCGGGACCTGATTCTACTGCGCGAGATCAACACGCTCGACCGCGCGGGTTACGACCTCACGCGGTGGCGCGAGAAGCCCAAGAACAAGGCCGAGAGAGAGCCTTTCCGTAAGATGATCGTCATGCGCGACCTACTCTGGAGCGACCCCAAGGCCTCGAAGGGCTGGGAGGAGAACAAGCGCGGCGCTGGGATTAATTATGGTCCCGACATTGTCCAGAAGTTCATGACGAAGAACAAATTGGCGCTCATTGTGCGCTCGCACGAGTGCGTGCCGCGCGGCTTTGACTGGCCGTACCAGGATCAGGGCATGCTCGTGACGCTCTTCTCGGCGTCCAACTACTGCGGCAAGGCCAACAACCTGGGCTGCTTCATGCGCATCCCGTCCGACAAGCAGGCCAAGCCGGCGTTCTTCCAGTACATGGCGAACGCCGAAGCGCGCGACATGGGCGTGGCCAACCTCGACGCGCTCTTCTCGCTCATCATCGAACACCGCGAGGACCTGCTCGAGGAGTTCCGCAAGGAGGACGGCGAGTCGGAGACGACGACGACGGGCAAGCTCACAGCGCTCAAGTGGGGCAACATCATGGAGGACGTGCTCGACCTCTCTCTGGACTGGAAAGCGCTCCAGCCGCTGCTCACGGCCCTGGACAAGGATGGCATGGTCCCGTACAACGATTTCCTGGCGCGCTACAACACGGAGGGCGCCATGAAGGTCGCGGAGAACGACACGTCGGACGAGGCGCGTCTGAAGCGCCGCTCGGCGTTTAACTCGCTCTACCGCCACCGTAGCCGCCTCGAGGCGCTCTTCCGCGTGCTCGACCGCGACGGCAGCGGCACGATCTCCGAGGACGAGCTCGAGAACGGCATCAAGCTGCTCAACGAGCACCTGCCGGCGGGCACCAAGGCGTTCCACATGACGGGTGGTGAGCTCATGAAGATGATGGACTTTAGTCGCGACGGCGAGATCAACATCAACGAGTTCATGGAGGGCTTCCGCATCAACGCCAAGCTCACGGTGCACGCCAAGTGGAAGCGCGCGCGCAAGAAAATCAAGGCGCTGAGCGCCATCGGCGCGCTGCGATTCATGGCCATGCCCAGCAGCGAGATCGCAGAAAACAAGAGTGTCCAGCCTCCAACAGCTGAGGAGCCAGGGAGCGAGCAGCTCAAGACCCTCACGCGCGTGTCCAGTGCGCGCGAGCCGCCGCTGCTCACGCGCCACGGGAGCGTCCAGGTGATCACGCCCGTGATGCGTCTCTCGGATGTGGACGTTGAGGTGGACGAGGGCCTCGAGACCGTCCAGGACGACTACACTGACGACGACGACGAGCTCAAGGAGCCGCGGCCGCTGGTCGTGAACGCAGTCGCGTAGGCTGGAGAGGAGGTGAAGCTGTTGAGTTTGTGGTTGGATGTCTGAGTTTGTGTATCATTGCTGCTCATGTTGACATTTTTTCATAAATATATTTTTTTAATTGGCTGGCTGGCTTTTGACGGGAGAGAATGTCCACCTTTGTTTCAGGAGTGTCCACCTTTGTTTCAGGAGTGTCCACCTTTCTTTTAGGCATGGCCACTTTTGTTTTAGTACAATGCAACAGCGAGTAGCACGCTCTGGAGGGATTCGTGGCCAGATGGCGCCGGTGACCATTGCATTGCTTTGGTGCAGAGTGACGGTCTTGCATTGTTGTGTTGTCTTTATTGTGTGGCCGATGACAAATGTGCGCCCGCGACATCCAACAAAGCAGACACAGTAAATTCCGCAATTGCGTCACTCCACAGACGGGCCAAAATGGACCAAGCCACACGTGCCAATGCGCGCTTCTACGAGCGCAAGGTCGTGCGCGATCTGCTCTGGACCTTCAGCAGTCCGCACATGATCGCCGCCGCGCACTTCCCAGTGCTGCCGACGCGCTTTGGTAGCGACCTGGGAGCTGCGCACCACCATCCGCGCGTCGTCACGTGGCTCGCGGCGCTGGACCAAGACCCGCGCCACCTCGTCGATTTCCTCCAAGGTACGTACGCACATGTAGCGCTTTGCGTTAATGTCGTTTGTATGTGTCGCATGTATGCAGCTGGCTACAGTAGCTGCCTGGTTATTAATGTGCTTGTTTTTGGCAGAGACGACGCGCTCCAAGGGCAAGATGCTGGCGCTCGGTGTGTACTTTGCCGCGCTGCTGGAGTTCTGGCTGCGCTTCTGTCCGCTCTTCCGCGTCGAGCGCTTTGCGTTGAGCAAGCAGATTGTCTCGGCAACCAACCAAACGGTCGGGCAGCTCAAATTCCTCTTCCGTCTGGCTCTCGAGGGCGACGCTGAGCCACCACCTGCTGCGGATTTCCACGTCGAGGCCTCGGTCAAGTTCTTCCTGTTGCATCCGCTCGACCAGCGCTTCGCTGAAGACCAAAGCGATGGTGCTGCTGCTAAGTCTATCTCCAACGGACAAGCTAATAGGAATAGCTTGAACTCTATTACCAGTACGGCTATCTACCAGCTGGAGCAGTTCGTGGGCCCGCATCTCGGAGAGAACCTCGCGTGGCGCGTGCAGGAAGTGGCGCGAAAGCTCGACATGTGCCAGGGCGAGAGCGTGCAGAGCTGGCTGCGCGAGCGCTACAGCGACAACGTCAAGTCGCACATCGTGCTGCGCGGGTACCTCTTCTACCCGCTGCGCCAGTTCGCGTCCACCTCCGAGGTCACACGGTGGCACGACTGGGAGTTCCACGTCAACCCGGCCCGTACAAACGCTGATATTGAAAACGATGATGCAGAGTCGTCACCACGAGCGTGCCATCCCAGCATCGCTCCAGAGCACCTGCGCGGCTGGTGGACGTCGGACATTGAGGTCGAGTTCCAGGGCAAAGTGCTCGCGAACGACAGGGATCAGCTGGGCGAGAGCCGCTTCGTCGTGCTCCCAAAGCTCCACTGGCTGTCTCCGATCACCGCAGTTGAAGACCCAGAGATTGGCGAAATCGTCATTGATGGCGAGAAGACGCTGGGCATCGATACGCTGAAGCTCATGACGCTCGCAGAGCTTGTCGTGCACGCAAATCACCATTTTCACGTCGTCGCAGCGTCACCAGAGGCGCAGGCGAACGGCGCTGTCGTGATGCCGCTGCTCATCTCCGAGCTGGTCTGCTGTCGTCCGGATGATGTGGAATTCGACCATGGGGGACAAAAGAAGCGCTGGAGAGAACTCTCGCGAGGCTTTGCGCTCGACCCGCGATATTGGGACCCACTGCCGCTGTGCCACGATGCAGTGCGCTTCCGCCGCGTAGCGAACGGCAAGAGCGACGTGCTTGGAGAGCGCGAGTATGAAGGCAGACGCGATTGGATCCACGACGGGGTCATCAAGCCCAGCGACGAAGAGATCGCGAGAAAACTGAAGAGCAAGCAGCACGCGTTTCCAAATCCCAAGGTGATGAGTCCAGCTGATGTATGTGAAGAGCTGCTCGCGCTCTTCACCAAGGACCAGAAGAAGTTCACGCATGCAAACCTGAAGAAATCCATCAGCACAGTCTTCCAGTGCCAAGGCAACACGGTTAATGGTTCATCATCGCCATCCACAGCCCCTAATGCTCAAGACCCGATAGAAACTCAGCTCCTCGCGACCGCAGGGTTCGTATTGCAATGCCTAGAGTTCCTCGTGCTGGGAGAACGCAAGCAGGACGTGAAGGTCGCGCAGCGCGTCGGTCATCTGATTCTCGACGCCTTTGAAGCGCAGAAGGTCCTCGCCGTCGCTGGCTTTCCCGTGGACAAGTTGCCATGGCAACAATTCTTCTTGGAGGTCGTCACGCATAAGGAGAGGTGGAGCTATTTGTTTCTGGTGCTGCGAGCTTCGGATCTCATTTGCGTGCTCTCGGGCAGCGGGTGGAGCGTGGACGAAATAGATCAAGTCGGCGTAGTGATTCAAGATTTGCTGTCGCATCAGAACCAGCGCAGGAACGCGATCGCCGTCGAGACGATGAAGGTTTTCCGACTCCGTGGTCGCCTGAACGGCGATGATTACCGTTCGAAGCACCAGGTGCACGCCGTGTTTGAGACCCTGATGGAGCAAGAAGACTGGAAAAGCGCCGAGCAATTGACGATCTACAGCGACGACTTTGAGCTGTTGCAAACCGCTTTTCAGCGGTTTTCGATTTTGAAGATGTCGAAAGTGCTAAAGCGACTTCGCAAAGTGCTCGTCGAGTACCACGCCAAGGGGGATTTCGCATTCGACAAGCATGGAGAGCCCAGTGGTGGCGCTGGTATCCACGCTCACATGGGTCCACCGATCGACCATTTGCTCAATCGATCGCTGACTGAAGGTGCTGTGACTCCGCTGGTGTGGGAGTTTGTCGATTCAGTGGCTCAACTCGACGCATTGCTAAAGCTACTAGAGAGCCTGAGTGAGCTAATCCGCACCAACAGCTCCACTGCTGCTGAGGCATTCATATATCCGCTGGAAACAATGGCGCGCATGGTCATCGGCATCGACTGTGAGTGGCGTCCGCAGTTCCTGAGTCGGATCGCTGGTGAGCTGCCGAATGAAGAGAAGGCGAGAGCTCAACGCAGTGCGAAGAGAAGACGAGGTACTGCTGCTACTGATGGAGACGGCGATGCTGACAATGATGACGAGGAGCTCGACGAAGTTGTGGAAGAGTGTGATGGACTCAGTGTCTACCAGCTCGCTGTTGGCGACAAGGTCTTTGTCATCGACGTGCAGGTTCTCAATGAGGCTGCAGCAAGGCCACTGCGGTTCATTTGGGAGCACGCGTCAAGCTTCGTGATGGTCGGCTTCTGCGTCACGAGCGATCTCAAGCGGATGGCGCACTCGTTCCCCGGGCTGCTCGATAGCTCCGAGGAGCAAACGACACAGCTGCTGGTCGAGCTCAAGCAGTTTGCAATGTACCGCCAGCTCCTAGCGAGCAAGTGGGGGCTCTCGCAGCTCTCGCGTGTGTGCCTGGACGATGATGTCGACAAGGAGCAACAATGCTCGGACTGGGGCATCCGTCCGCTCTCTCCTAGTCAGCTGACGTATGCAGCGAAGGATGCGTTTGCAGTGCGCAACGTCGCACTTCATCTGCTGGCCGATGTCGCATTTAACTCGTCATCATGTGTGATTTGCTATTTGCAACAGTTCGCTGTTGTCACAGATCCTATGAACGCGTCCTTCGGTCACTGTGTGTCGATTGTCCGACCTCTGGGTCAAGAGCACGTGCGTTCTGCCCTGCGAGACCTGACGCTGGATAGCGTGACGTCATTCCACCGGCTTGAGAAAGACACGGAATGGGACGGTCGCTCGCATACGAACGACGGAATGGTCGTGAAGACAATCGCAGTGCTCATTCGCTCGGCGCCACCATACAATGGGAGAAAAGCTCAAGGACCGCGGAGTAGCGCACAATACGCTGCAGTCGTCGTCCGCCTAGACCGGTCGATTGACATGCAGGCGCTGAGCGGCGTGTTTGGTGTCCATCAAGACGAGCTGATCCTCGCTGACAAAGAGGTAAGAAGAACTGCTCAAAATATCGGAAATTGTCGAGATGTTGTGAAATTGGTTCTGACCATTTTCTCTTTTTCTTGTTTTTAAACAGACCCTCATCCGGATCTTCGGTTACACTCGCGGCTGTGTTGGACCAGTAGGGCTTCGCGAGCAGCAAGCTATCCAGGTGGTCCTCGATGACAGCCTCATGGCAGAAGAGAAGCTACTCTGTGGCGCGGGTGAAGTGGACATGGTGTACGCAATCGCTCCAGACACACTTGCGACTGCTGTTGGTGCTGTTGTTGCTCAAATTTCGCATCCTTGATTGAGAACGGAAGCGTTAGAGTTTGGGGCGAAGCCGACCGAAGGATCCTGGGAGAAACAACGGACAGGTAACACTGCAACAAAATTCGCTTGGTTTGATTTATCGTGTGAGTCAACGGTCGGTACTTGGTGGGCGGGTCTCTGCTTGTCGACAGCGAGTGCGCATCGCACAGTTGGCGATTTTTTCTGCAGCGATTGCGACGAGGCGTGAGGAAATTTGATTTACTATCGTGCTGACTGTGAACTGTGAACTGTGAATGCAAACTGTGTCAGAGAGCCCAAAGAAATGCACGACGACTCGCGACAAAAAGCGCGGATGGCGAGCCAAAAACGCGCGTGATCACTTAGCTTGGCCACTGCCAGCAAAGAAATGCACCATTCTTCTCGGCTGGAATCGCGTTTCCTCCTCGGGAAGGACACATCGCGTTTCTACAGCCTGCTCCGAGGTAGTGGTGAGTTATCCGGATTTGTGGCAGCTTGAGGTGAGTGCCAAGTCTCATTTATATGTGTGTGCTTCAATTGCGTGGCTTTGATCCCAATCGTAGCATCAACACCTTCGTTTGCACCATTTAGAAGCGACTGTCCTATGGAAAGCGATAGCGCGTCTTCACCACCTTCAGCTCCAGCAGCAGCACCCACTTCGCCATTCAATGCCAGCGCAGTACCAACACACCCGGCGCCGCAGACGCAGACACCAGTGCTATCACCGAGCGCAGTCACTACGACTCCCCCACCAGCTACAGCTCCAATACTGGTCGCACCGGTAGTGGATCCTCTCGAATCTGCAGTCGTTGAGAGCGGCAGCACAGGCAGCAGCGAAAGCAACGATGGCAGCAACCCGTCATTTGGCAGCGGACACCAGCACTCTCGACACGAGCACCGTACGCCTCGCCGCCGCCAACGCTACATGCAAGACGACGAGCGCCTCGACGTGATCCGCCGCGTGTTGAATGGCGAGCGGCAGTCGGACCTCGCGCGCGAGTACCAGGTTACGCGCGCCGCGATTTGCAACACGTTCAAGAACCGAAACGAGATTCTGCGACGCACACAGCAACAACGGCAGCTTTCGCCTGCACCGTTGAACGTGGCGATCCCCCCAGCAAATGCTCTTCCTCCAGGAAGCAGCTCACTGTGTGATCAGGAGAGTGGACACTGTGTGATTGGTGATGGACATTGTGCTCCTGGAAGTGGACACTGTCCTTCACGTCCAGATTTCGGCATCGTGAGCAGCTCGAGCAGCAGTCGGGGGCGAAGCAGTGGCGGCAACAGTAACAGCATGCCGTCCAGCGGCAGTGATAGTCGCGTGAGCACCAGCAGCAGCAGCAGCAGCAGCAGCGGCAGCGGCAGCTTCCCCGGGAGAACTATCATGACCACCCCGCTACCCACCCTCGCGAGCCTGCAGAGCGACCAATCCAGGTATTACCACCCATGTTTGAATGTGAGCTCGAGGTGCAGATTTTTTAACGGTCTGTGGGGGACAATGTTGGAATGACAGATTTGTGAACCCTGTGTTCGCGAACCTTCGCGTGATGTGCACGCAAGCGATGGCTCAACTGCTCACGAGGCTTCGAGATCGACAGACACCGCCACCAGCGTTCAGGAGCGTCGCTGACCGCATCATAAGGTAAGTGAGGACTTTTATTTCATTTTTTTACACCTGATAGAAATTGCTGACGATTTTTTTTATTGTTTTGTGTAGACTCTTATTGGAAGAATCCCTCGCGATGGCACCGGTCGTCGCATTTTCGGTTACGACTCCAGAGAGAGTTGGGTGGCAGGGAATCGAGAGCATTGCGCCGTACGTGGTGATCGGCGTGGGGAATGGCGGCTATCCGTTCCTGCGCTGCTTCAGAGAATTGGTCCCAGAGGGGCTCGCTGGTAAGTATGAAGGCTCCCTACTTTAACGTTGAACAACCAAGGGCTGATTTAAAGATGTGTATTGGAATGTGTAGGCACAATTGGGTTTGGAAGTCGAGATGTCCAGCTGCAGGCGAGGCACATGAGCATCTCGCTCCCGCAGAACGTTGAGCAGTGCAACGTCATTCTCGCTGACTGCGAATGCGTCACAGGAGGATCTGCCTGTCAAGCCATTGAGGTGTTTGCTTGTTTTGACGTGCTGTTGGTGGCTCTGGATGTGTGACATCTAACAGCTCTCTTGGTATATTTAATGATTTACTCTGTAGATTCTGTGCAACGAGGGCGTCCCAGAGCAGGCGATCTACTACACATGTGTACTCGCATCAAGCGAAGCAGTCCAGAATATATTGCTCGCATTCCCAGGTATGTCATGGCCCTCACTTATTTTTTGCGAGCTGCTTTATTATTTTGAAGCTTCTAACCTTTCTTGTTTATCACCACCTTGTGGGCGTATCGTAGGCGTGCACGTGCTCGCGGCTGCAGTCGATCCAGACGTGGACGACCGTGGTCCTCACCCTGCGCTCCTGCCTGGGTGTGGGGGCTTCCTCAATCGGTATTACGACGCAGACGTGATCTTTGGGCGACTCATCTGAAAATGGTTCATATTTTTCGTTTTCGGTAACTGGGAGCCGATGAAGTAAGTACAGTCACACCTCCCACTAACTAAACCGAAAAAATGGACCTTTAACTATTACAATATACAGATAATCAAGATTAGGATGATTACGAAATGCAGGTAAAATGAGTGATTGTAAAATCTACACTGATAGCTGCCGAATAGA
>JAASFY010001281.1:0-10517 GCA_023334035.1 Globisporangium okanoganense
CGGGATTTTCGTGCAGCTAGTCCATCCTACAGCTCATAAAATAATAATACCAACAGCAACACCAGCTCAAGCAAAACTCACACTCCGTGTTCATTTCAAAGCTCAGCTCTTCAACATCTGTAGAAAAAGACGACAATGTCACTGGTCATCCTGGCGCTCACTCAGTCGTCCACTGTGCTCACCAATGTACAGGCACGTAGTCAGAAGGTAGCCGATAAGCAGACTACGAAGAACAGACAGCATTCATTCTTACCCAACTGGACAGCATGCCGCTGCGCTCACCTCACGAGGCAGCGTCGTAAACGACAGGCGCGTATGCCAGCGCTGGCGCTGTTCCTTCTCCGTGGGCGAGCTCGTCCTCGCATTTTGTAATTCTTTCACGTTCGCTCTGTTGTGAGCCGTCGATTATGTCAATGACCATTTCTAAATTCGTTTCTATTTCTATTTTATTGCACTACAGTCAGTGACAGTATGTGAAAAACGTACAGTCAGACACATGATCTATATATTAATAATCGCCCTTTTACTGGCCTCTTCTGATTTGTCGGAGGGCTGTCGGATGTTTTTTGCTTTGTCGGAGTTTTCATGGTATGGACCATTTCATTGTCTATGATTTTGAAGCAATGCTTTCGGATAAATTTGAGCAACGCGGTGAATCAACTAAATATATCAACGAACATGTACCTATCAGTGTATCCGTTTGTGATAGTCTATCGGGCGGCGTTAGGTGCTTCATCAGCGATGATCCAAAGAATCTACTTGAGCAGATGTTTAATTATATCGATTCTATTTCAGGCGATATATATGAATACAACAACTTTAAGTATTCTAAGCTATATGACGCAATCAATGAAGCAGGAAATACGAAGGGTAGCCTGAAGTCTGGGCGCCAGCTCAATGAGGATTATGATAAGCTTCATGATATTTGTCAGCAGACTTCTCTACTCGGTTTTAACTCAGGACGATATGATATCAATCTAATCAAGAAGGAACTATTCACTGTGCTCGGACCAGAGAGCTTAAAAATGGTGATCAAGAACCCAAGCTATATGTGCATTTTAACCGTTCGATACAAGATGCTTGATATTAAGAATTATCTTCCACCGGCAACGAGTTATAGTTCATATCTGAAGACTTATATCGGAGGTTGTCAATGTAAAAACAAGATTCGTTGCGTCTGCGGGCTTGGTAAGGGTCTTTTTCCGTATGAGTATATCAACAATTTCGAGAAGCTTAGTGAAACCACTATCCCACCAATTGAAGCATTCGATTCGGATTTACACAACACTCAAATCTCGAAGGAAGACTATGAGCGGGTCAAGTTCGTCTGGAAGCATTACGGAATGAAGAGCGTTAGAGATCTTCTCATTTGGTATAACAATCTCGATGTTAAGCCATTCGTGAAAGCGGTTCAGAAGCAAAGAGAGCTTTACAAGAAGTTTGGACTCGATATGTTTGCTGATGGAGTATCTCTTCCATCGTTAGCAGAGAAGATTATGTATCAAACGCTGTACAAGAAACTTGATCCAATCAACCGACGCTCGGGCGAAGCTTTCAGTTTCCCAAAAGAACGGTTCGCTGGCTATCGTAAGCAAGACGCTGATGCTGAGCGTGGATTCAACATGACTCTCAATCATGTGAATGTAATTCTGATTGAGCAACGCTTCTCATGCAAGCATTGTGGAAGTGGTCTCTCTGAAGAGAACGCCTCCGTGGATCGTATCGACAATACTAAGGG
Organism: Globisporangium okanoganense; assembly: GCA_023334035.1. Lineage (NCBI taxonomy): Eukaryota > Oomycota > Peronosporomycetes > Pythiales > Pythiaceae > Globisporangium > Globisporangium okanoganense. Next base: position 1,739 of record JAASFY010001281.1, read on the forward strand.
ACATATCGACGGCAACATCGTCATATCATGCATTCTTTGCAACGTTGCTCGCAAGGATATGTCTATCAATCGTTTCTCGTATATGAAACGTATCGAAGCAAATGCTGACAAGCTTGTTTGGTCAATCGATGCGGACAACAAAGACATCTTCCACAAAATGAAGGCAAACATTGCTGGAGGTCCTTCAATCATCTTCAATCGCTACGCTAAGCATAATGAGACTACGATTCGTGGTGGTAAGCTTGTCAAGAAGATCATTGGTTACGATGCTAATGCTCTCTACCTCTGGGCTCTTGGTAGTGAAATGCCTTGCGGTCAGCTGAAAACGATCGAGACGTACGAAGGTATCGTAGATGATATCAAGGATGATAAGCTCTTTGGATTCCTTGAATGTGATATTGAGACTCCGGAACATCTGAAAGACTACTTTTCGGAGATGACACCTATCTTCAAGAACATCGAAATCGATCCTATGAACAAGAGTCTTGTTGGCGATCACATGTACGACTACAACATGTCTCGTGAGCATAAGAACACACTCAAATCTCGCAAGCTGATCGGGTCGTATTTCGGTAAGCAGATTCTTATCTACGCCCCTCTACTCAAATGGTATTTGGTGGATGGGCTCGTGATCACTAAGACTTATTCATTTATCAAAGCAGCATCTAGCCGTCCTTTCAAGACTTTTATGGAACGAGTTTCTGATGCACGCCGCACCGGTGATGTAAGTATTGAATCTGTCTGTGAATTGATTATAGAAGAGTTGAGCTTCAAATCCTTAGATGAGGGATTTTCGGAATTCAAGACTCTTGTTGAGAAGATAAAAATCAAAGCAGATGAAGAAAATATAAATAAGGCTCTATTATTGATAAATAAGCTTACAGGATCTAAAATCTATTCACTAACGAGCGACTTACTCAAGGTTTATATAACCGGGTCAGATCAATCGCTGATTGCCGAAATGATGAAGCTCATAGGCAACTCAGCTTTTGGTCGTTCAGGGATGGATAAATCGAAGCATAAGGAGACTAAGTATAAATCATGTGAGAATAGCATCAGTTCCATTGTCGAGCAAAATCGATTCTATGATGTTGAAGAGCTTGGCGAGTTGTACGAAATCACTTTGAAGAAGCGTTGTATGAAGCTCAACAACCCGATTCACCTTTCAATTGCAATCTATCAACTTGCGAAGCTTCGAATGCTTGAGTTCTACTATGATTGCGTTGATTTCTACTTCGATCGATCCGATTTTCAATATCAAGAGATGGATACTGACTCAGCTTATATCAGTTTCAGTGCTGAGAACCCATTTGAGGAGCTTATCAAACCGGAGTTCTTAGAGCACTACAAGGCTCATAAATATGATTGGTTCCCTCGTGATTACAATAAGACTGTAGCTGCTTTTGATCGACGCACTCCGGGGCTTTTTAAGGAAGAATGGCGAGGCAACGCGATGGTGTCTCTAAGTAGTAAAAACTACATTTGCTATATGGGGGATGAAAATCATAAGCAGAAGGTTTCAGCGAAGGGGGTTCAGCAAGGTGGTAATCGTAATGGATCGATTTTGAGTCCTGATGGATTTGAAAACGTTGTTCACAACCGCATTACGCTAAATGCTACGAATAAGGGTTTCCGCGTTGATAAACTATCGAAGAGCATCATTACGTATGAGCAAACCAAGATCGGGCTGAATTACTACTATAACAAGAGAAAGGTTCTCTCGGATGGAATCTCGACAAGTCCATTAGATTTATACTTATTGGTAGTAGAGTTATCTCTGATAACTTATATCAACAGAGCTACGAAGTGATGGACTCACTTCTAAGAAATCTATACAATGATCCAAAGACAGGGTTTATTGGCGCGAAGAAGCTATATGACAAAGCAAACGAAATAGACTCATCTATTCGTCTCAAAGACGTTAGAGAATGGTATTCCAACCAAATCGACATTCAACGTTTCCAAGAGAAGAGAAATAATTTGCCCCAATTTAAAATAACGTCTCACAGCCCCGATTCTTGGCAAATCGACTTGATGTTCTGGAGAGGCAAAACGATTCTTGCGGTGATCAACATCAACTCACGGATCGGATACGCAAAAATGCTACCCAATAAGAAGGCAGCAAGCGTATTGACCGCATTGACACAATTCATCAAGATTCATAAATCTATTCTAATTACCGGTGATAATGGAAAGGAGTTCTTGAACGAAACGATTCAAAGCTATCTCAAAAGTAAGAAGATTGAACATTTCAACAACGAAGCTGGCGATCATAATACTATGGGGAAGATAGAGCGATTCAATCGAACGTTGAAGCAGCGACTGATTAAGATGAACAGAGCTCTGACTCAGAAACTACTTTCGGATGTTATCGATAACTATAACTCAACGTATCACAGCTCAACCAGAGCAACGCCGAATCAGATGAAGGGCAAAGTGATTGAGCGTGAGATCGAATACAATCAAGAGCTTAGTCGGGGAGTATCGAATGAGTTCAACAAAGGGGACAGTGTTCTATACAAACTTAAGAAAGGAGCATTCGATAAGGAAGCTGTGAAATGGTCTAAAACTATTTACGAAATCGTGGGGATCGATGGCTACAGGGTCCAGATTCGATCGAAGAACAATCATACACTCTCCAAGCCTCATGGTGAGCTGAAGGTCGTCAAAGCTGAGGTAACGGAAGCGCCTATTGAGAAAAACCAAATATGGGAAGTCGATAAGATTCTATAGCACAAAACGATGAAGAATGGTAAGAATCGATATCTAGTCAAATGGAAGGGTTTCGATGAAACGACTTGGGAGCCTCAAGATAATTTACGTCTTATTAATAAGAATAAAATGAGTACAGCTGAGGAAATTTATTTCAACAAATAGAAATAATATCCATGTTTTAACATTTTTTTAACGAGGATTAATATAGAGCGGAGCTTAGAGTCTGCTTCGATTTTCAATCTACGATTGCTAACCATGTTTCCTTGTTTCACTTCTCTCTCCCAGCGAGAGCAAAAACGCCAGAACCTACTGAAGCAAGCCAATCAAGATCTTGAAAACGATGATGCAAAGCGCCAAGCGTATTCTCAGGTAATGTGGGCCGATGATGTTATCAAGAACAACATCAATCTAATGCAACCTACTACTTCTGCTGCTTCTACGAGCGCTCAGACTGAGTCTCAAAATGGTGTTTTTTCAAATAGCACAGATGGTGTCCAGCTAACCTCAACAATCCCGCCAGCGACATCTTTGATAGAGGCGACTGCGAATCTCACCTTGCTACCTCACCCGAGATCTGCAACAGCAGCAGCGGAAATGCCGATGACTCACTGTCGGATGTCGATGAGTTTCACGACTCGAATGAGGATGACCCAATTGAACAGCATGATGAAAGACAGAGAGAAGCCTTCGCGTCAATCAAAGGGTTGCTTGCGTCCAATCCAGACCTTTTGACTTGGGGAAATACATCCTGTAAAAGACGATGGAACATATACTCGCCATCCGACTGTGGTTCTTGGAAAGAACGCGGAATTACGAAATGCTGTTAGTGGAAGGAAATCAAAAGTCGATCCTGATAATATTGATTGGGAATTGACAGAGGAGTATATCATTGACCGGATGGGACTTATCAAAGTGCAGGATTCTATCCGAGATAAAAATCGTGCTTGGAGCAGTACGTATCGCCGCACGCGCAGCGCACGGCCGCGCCCGCGAGGACGCAGTTGCGGTGCTCGACTTCGAGCCGCTGAACGACGTCATCAAGGTCAAGCGGTGGCCATCGCGGGCCATTGACTCTCGTGGCTATTGTGCTGCTGGCGTTCGTTCCACTGGGCGGCCATGGCTGTCCACTGGTCTTTGTAGTCGCCCAGTAGCGGTACGAAACAGTACTGGCAGCACGGCACGCGGCCCTTGCTCTGCTCGTGCTGCATGGCCACGTACGGCGACTCGGTCCAGATGCGCGTGTTCCTGGGCAGGTCCTGGTCGGCGTAGATGGCCTTGCCCTTGAGCTTGCCGGTGCTCGCGCAGACCACAGGCGCACTGGCTTTACTGATGTTGACCTCGAAGAAGCATGCCGTCCGTGGGTCGCTCGCGCCGTACGGCGGCGCGAGACACGAGTGCCTGTCTGCACGCATGGTCGCCGCCGACGCGCGATACAAGAACAGCATATTCGTCAGTGCATCCATTGGCATACTCATAGTTCGTCGCTGATCTAACGAAAGTTGGGTGTCGGGTCGTGGTGTCCCCTTTCCCACACAGAGAGGCGAGGAGGGCGACCAGACGGGAGAAAGAGAGCTCGCGACGACAACAACCACTAAAAAACAACCCACATGGGCCTAACCATTCACCGCTGACGACCAACGATATCTATCGAGTTAGAACGTACCGGCCGTGAAGGGCTTGGCGAGGCGGCGCCGCAAGCTGCTGAGGTTCGACGTCTTGCGCGCCTTCGTCGGGGGCGACGTGATCGGGGCCGCATGCGCACGCGCACGGGACGACTTGCCGTTGCTCGCCTTCTCGCCGTTCATATTGGTGTGCGGCGCCCGTCGTGGGCCTTTGTCGCGGTCGTCGAAAGTGGTCGTCGCGGAATCCGCGGTGGTTATCAGCAACACGATGGGGACGGCAAATATTCGAGCCAGCTGCCTGTGTTTTTATTCCTATACACGGGGGTTGTCCGTTTTGGTCGTCGTCGTTATGCATATACAGTAAATTTATGAACATCAGAATACGGTTTGTAACAGATTTGTCCCGACTGTTCCGAATGGAAAAGGGCAAAAAAATCCCGAATTCTGGGATATGGTTGCTCTGTCTTTGCAACACGCCTACTGCATCTTGGCAGAAGTGTACAAGTGCCAACTACTCGCTCGGGACTGCGACTTCACGGGTAAGGAACTCCAGAGTGTCCCGACGCCAGGTGCTGAGGTTATTACACCTAGTGCAGCACTCGCCGTTGGCGACTCAGAGGCACGGGCGGAGTGTGTGAGTCGACCTGTGTCTCTTGTACGTCAGAGTTTTGAAGACTCACAGGGCACATCCAACCAGCAGTAGGAGGTTCAATTTCTATCAACCGCAGACGCACAGTACGACAGTCTCCCTACGCCGGGCGGTTTATCGTCGCAGCAGCTCAGTCGCCCATCTACGCAACAAGCAGACAGTCGTACACCGTAATGACGTGGTGTTGAACAGACGTGACCAGCTCAAACATCCGATGATGTGTTAATCAGAGGTCTTATTATCCATCTCTGTACCATAAGGCGTTTGTGAGATCCACCTCCCATCGTCGGGATAACTTGGCCATTCCATCAGCCACTGGATTCATACCGAGCAAGTTCAACGCGGGCACACGTGGAGAGTTTCCCCGGCGCCACCCTCAACTCTCTCCTTCAGCCTCACTTTGCTTTCTCCCAGGAGCCTAGCACAACTACCATACTCGCCCTCGCTGCTTCCCTCTTCCTCGTCGCCTCGACCGCCATCGCTGGCGCCACCGCCGAGTCTCTGCAAGATCCCCAACAGTGCGGCCTGTTGTCTCGATCTTAGCCAGGCCCCATGGTACCCCACATATATATACTCACATAATACATATTCCGTCGGCCGTGGCGTTTACTTGGGACAGAGAGCATGCTCCTCGTCCTCAGGGCATCCCGTGTGAGGGGCAGCTTCCTTGTCCTCGTCAGATAGAGGAACGTCTATGGAAATTTAAACAGAACTAAAGCGAAATTGGAAGTGTTAATGCGAAATATGAGATGCGGAAGCGAAATTCGAGCTTTTAGATCTCATCGCCGCTCGTCGAGTAGCCGTCGCTCTGAGCCAAGTCTGTCTGGTGCTCGGCTGGTCTGGCTTTTCCTCACTCGAGTCGTAGGCCGAAGACACGTCCTGCTTGGGGGTCCCCATTTCGCTGCCGTCGCTGTCGCTCCAACCCTCTCCACGTGGCTGGACCTGAGCGACTGCTTGGTCGGATTCAGTTCGATCACGAACAGTCAAACGCTTGGTTCGCTCAACGAGATCTTTGTCAGCCTTCTTTTGTGCCTTCTTTTGTTCCGCGCGATCTTGCTCAATGGTATCATTAAGCATTATGGCCGTCCAGCCGTTCTTGCGGAGAATCGAGAGGAGCTTGGCCTCTTGACGGTAGATCCACGCCCACCAATTATCATTGGGCCTCTGTCGTGTTTGTGTGCAGAACAAAATACTGGATCAAACTGATCTTTGGCAGTCTTCGTGCATTTGACTGATGGCGCCGTTTCGCCGGCACAATCTAAGGCGCGGATTTTGGTGATCGCCGCGTGGAGCTGGACTGAGTCATTGCCGATGGGGAGAAGGGGTTGGGTGTCCATTGCTGCTTGGTGAGGAATTTCCATAGATCAGTACATATGTACTGCTTTTTACCCCAGGTGTGATATACAAAGTACACTTCAGTATATACTGCTTTGACTGTCGTTAGGTGCGCAAGTGACACGGATTAAATTGGCAAGACGTACTTTTCCATATAAGAAGTTCAAATTTAAACATTGTGAATCTTGGATAATTCTGGAGGTATCCAAGCCGATAAGACACACCGATCCAAGCCAAAATGAGCACACAACGTTGTTTGCACTAGCGTAAGGTTTGTACATATTCACCGGTGCCTCACATGCTCACAATCCATTTGGGCTGAACAAACAATGTCGACGTCGAAGATCCCTAAGAAATACGGCAACGCACGGTTCACGTTGGACTCAGCCGACTTGAAAGTCGCCCAGAAGTCAGGTCCCCTCCGCTCAGACTTGATTGTCGACACCGCTGACCCAGCCAGCTCAAGCTACGGCTACGCATACGATCGTCAGGACAACATCGGCACCGACACGTTTGGCACGCAAATGGCCATCCAAGCGCGGTGGAAGGCCTTTGCTTTACAATGCGGCTTCCAGCTCTACGTGAAGCACAGCAGCGTCAAAAAGAACAACTCCGGCAATGCCAAGTACAAGTGCAAGATTGTAAACGGGATGCAGTTCTACGATACGACGGCAGCGAGCGGCTGTCTCGAGTGCCCGTTTTTCATCAATGTGTTTAGCAAAGACGGGGAGGGGAAGGTCACCGCGGCAAACTTTTCACACAACCACGCGAAGCACATTGGCTCGTCTCGCCCACCGTGCGCTGAGGGTTCAATCCCGCTTTCCGACAAACCAATGCGGAACACGACGCAGGACATGAAGGCGATTGAGTCGATGGTCGAGCTCGAGATGGTTCCTGCGCATGCCGGCTCCGTGTTATCGATGACAGCCAAAACCTTAGGCGCGTTTTTGAAGTCAAAGGGTATTGTGATCAGTGCCAGCGCGATCTCCCGATTGAAGCAATCCATTGATGACAAGCTGCACGGAGATCGGGCGGAGAGCTACCAGAAGCTTGAGGCGTACCTAGCACTTATGGCAGACAAGAATCCGAGTTCGGTGTGGCGATTCGAGAGAGAGGCGGATGGATCGACATTCAAGCGCGCCTTCTTCTTCCCGAACATCGGGATTCATGTATCTCGTATGGCAAAGCGTCTCTTCGGGTTTGACGGTGCTCATCTGAAAGGCGAAATGCACCAGCGCGGTGTCTTTCTTGTCGCAACTACCAAGGACTACAACAACCACATCATCCCAGTCGCCCTCGCTCTCGTTCCAGTTGAAGACTACAAGAACTGGCACTGGTTTCTCGAGCTAGTCAAGGAGGGGCTCGGCGACTTGGACCGGTTTACAGTGTTATCAGACCGGCAGAAGGGGCTCCTCAGCGCAGTCGTCAACGTCTTTCCAAAGGCGGGGCATCGGTTCTGCCTGCGACACATCATGGACAACATCTCGCGATCAAAGACATCACTGACAAGTGCAGAGCGAGGCATTATTTGCGCGATGGCAAGGAGCGACTGCGAGAACGACTTCAATCTGTTTCGCAAGCAACTTGGTGCCACCAAGGAAGCAGCAGTCGTGTATCTTAATGATATCGATCCTCGGCACTGGGTCAAGTATCAGTTTCAAGAGGAGTTCAAGCTGCCGACGTACGGCGAGATCACATCCAACCTGTCCGAACAAGCTAACAACTGGATCGGAAACGACATGAGAAGCTCCAAGCCCCTGAACGCGTTCAATTTCTACTTCCTCAAGCTGGGAGAGTTGCTGTCGGGGAAGCGTCAGCTTGCGGCGGAGTGGGTCCGACGCAGCGGCGAAGAAAGTCTGGTCCCACTGCTTGGCGTGAGACTTCAAAATGTCTCTCAAGCTGCAACGACATGCAACTTCATTCCGTGCATGGAGGGTGCATACAACGTCCGACACCTCGGTCGCACGGCTCCCGGGGGCCTGACTCATCCTTGGCGACTCGTCGATCTCCCGGCCAAGGAGTGCACGTGTGGCGGGTGGATCGACGAAGAGTTTCCCTGCGTCCACGCTGTGTGCGCCGCTGCAGCTGACGGGATGCCTCTGTCGGCTCTGTACGATCAAGACCGACTTTCAGTGGCACATTTTCGTGACACCTACACCAAGCCGTTTCGACCGTGGCCAACTGACGTCACGCTTACGCGTGATTTGACACTTCGTGTCCCTGGTGTTGCCATCGCTCCTGAAGTAAGAGGCAAGCGTGGCCTGAAGCCGGGACCGAAGCCGAAGCACAAGCGAAAGAAAGCTGCTAATGGTTTGTAGTTACTAAACTCTATGTCAGTTATTAAGTCACATAGTTTTCTACACTTTATTTTTGAGTGAGCAATCGGATTGAGCTGTGATCTTCAGAGGGCACGGGCTGGACACTTCCTGATACACTGCAAGAAACCGCAATTCAAAAG
>JAASFY010001282.1:0-10515 GCA_023334035.1 Globisporangium okanoganense
AGGCGACCTCTCGGGCAAGTTCGGCGACTTTAAGCTCGATGCCAACAAGCAGGTGCACGGCAAGTGGACGGACGTCAACTACCCGCGTGTGAACGAGAACACGCCCCAGTGGAACGTCATCCTGCACGCCGTGTGCGGCAAAAACACGCCGCGCATCGCCTGCGCTCTGAGCAAGCGCACGGACAGCGGCGGCGACAGATCGGCGACCGCGACGCCGTACCCGACGACCGCCAAGCCGCACTCCGCGACGGCCCACGTGCGCATCGCGATCCACCAGCGCGACAACTAGGCATAATCTGTAGCGTTCCTTGTATTTGTATTTGCTTCCACCTATTTCCATGACGCACAGCAACCACTCGTTTTTCGAATCATGCGTACTTAATATGCATTGTACCCATTCCATTTGGCTTGATGTTGTACCCATGTGTGTACTTTGTAAGGTACCCATCGACTATTCAAAGCGCATGGCGCGCAATGCACTCGAGGATCGCGCGGCCCCAGAACAGCTCGGCGGCCTCGAGCACGTGACCGTCGACCACCTGCTCGGTCTTGCGGTTTGCGACGACGAGCACGGCGGCGGTGGCCTCAATCGAGCCGCGACTGCGCTGCGCCAGGTCCAGTCTGCAGTGAACGAAGCAACAATTCATCAGACAACAAGCTCAAAGAATGCAATAAAAGCGAGCTTTACGTACAGGTGGAACGTCTCCATCTCGAGCGTGTAGAGCTCTGGGTGTTTGGCGACGAGGCTCTCCACGATGCTCTCGTTGCGGTCGTCGAACGCCCAGTCGATGCGGCCTATCATTTCGCAACGTTGTCACAAAGTACGCATGTGTTGAGATCAAAGTCATGCTCGTGCTATGGATTTGAATGCGTACCTTGTGAGCTGTAGAACGAGCACGCAGTCGCGTTGAGTCCGTTGTACACGCCCAGTTTCTCGCGGTCGCTCGACGCGGCGATGCTCGGCACGCCCTGAAACGCTGGGATGCGGCTCTCCATGGTCCCCAGCAGCTGTCCACATAGTGAGTTCAAGTCACTCGTCATTGCCATGTACAACAAAGCCAAACATTATTAAATACGCACCTCCTGCGAGAGCGACGCACTCGCTGGCATGACGCGCGATACACGGTAGCACTCGGCGTCCACGTCCGCATCGTCGAAGAACGCGTCTGGGTCGCGCACGATGGACACGGAGCCCTTGCCGCTCACGACCACGCTGCCGGGTACGACGTCTGGTCTGAGGCCGCCGCACGTGCCGAAGCGGACGATCGCCATGGGACCCTTCACGATCGCGCGCGTCTCGCGGACCACAAAGTCCATGTTGGGCGTGCCCTGCGATACATAACGGGAGATTTCGCTGTTAGTCATACGTATAATGCGGCTCGTTGGCTTGTTGCTTCAGTACCATGCCGGTGGCGACGATCGAGATGGGCACGTGCTGCATCTCGCCCGTGAAGATCGTGAAGCCGCGCGACGACTCGTGCGTTGCGAACGCGCCGCCGTCGAGCAGCCCCGTGAGCAGCTTGGCGCGGTCGAGGCTGCCGACAGACACCACGCGGTTCGCCACTGCAGCAAGAGAGCAAGCCAACAAGATAACGCGAGTGAGCAAATGAATAATTCATCATCTTTTCAGTATCAGTCGGCATGCTCGAGACAGACAGCACCTTGTCCTTCCTTCACGCCCAGGTGCAGCACCGTGCCGTCGGCGTGCTTGGGCATCGCGTTCGTGTTCTCGTACAGCATTGCGTCTTCTCTTCTTGCTGCTATGGAGGCGGCGGATTGGCGAATGGGGAAGGCACTGCTGCTGCTGAGGGGATGATGGGCACTCCTCGCATCAGATCAAAAAGGCGGATCATCGACCAATTCCTTACTGCGAGCCCACCACGGCCGGCCGGCATGATTCGTTGCCTGACGCTGCATGTAGTGCGTCTTGAGCGCTCTCTCACGTTCGCTGCGTGCTCATGTAGGCGCACTGTGGATCGTCTACACAGGCGTCACTGCGCGAGACTTTCATGCTGGGATCGTCATACTGAATGAACCCCTCCCTGTTTGAAAAGCGTGATGCAAAAGATGTACCCTCGAAAATCTGATGTATAGCAAGGAAACGATTTTGAGAGGGATTCGACCAATGTTTGTGGAAACAAAATCAATCAAAATGGCGGCACCGCTTCAAGATCCTTTTATTCGCTCAGTACCAGCTCCCAAGAGCTCCAGCACACCAGCCATCTCTATCTATCTCTGTGCGTGCGTGTGTGTGTGTGTGAATAGAGGCAATGCACATCAACATGCAGCTGCCACCCGCACCAGCGACGGCCACGCAATTCGCGTTCCTCACGTGGGACGCCGCGGTCGGGCGGCGCATGTGCCCGCTGGCGATGTTCGGCAGCCGCACCGTGACGACAACAGGAGCAACAACAGGAGCGCTCACGAGCCGCCTCGTGTGCGTCGACCCGCCGCGCGCCGACTGCGAGGCACCACTGGTGAACGCGTGCGACGTGGCGGGCGCCGTGGCGCTCGTGGTGCGCGGCGGGTGCTCGTTCGCGCACAAGGCGCGGCGCATCCAGGCAGCTGGCGCCGTGGCCATGATCCTGGCCAACAACACGCGCGACGAGCCCTTTGCTGCGTTCACCATGGGTGAGCCAGAATACGAAGAGCGGATGAACGCCGCCAATGGAGAACCGCGAGAGCCGATCACGATCCCGTGCGTCATGATGAGTCTCTATGACGTGCGCCAGTTGTTCAAGCAGTTCCCGCCGTCGGTCAAGACGGGCGTGATGAAGATCGAGATCTTTGACTTTGAAAGCAGTGAAGAAGCGCGAACAATCCTTCACGAGTGCGAGAAGCAGCGGCAGGTGGCGATGCAGAACGCCCAGGCCAAGGCGAGTGACACAAGTGGTGGTGGAATGGACAATGGCGGGGGTGGGTGGTTTGCGATCAAGCGCAAGACGTCGGTGATCATGAGGCTGCTTGAGCCACAAGCTGCAGCCACTAGCCCGCTTACTAGTCCCCATGAGATTGAGAACACCTTTGTGGATCAGCCTCAACAGATAGCTGCTGGTACAGTGGATGGTGGCGAGCCTCTCATCAGCAATCAAGCCTCGCCAGTGCTCACGTCGGCTATAAGAGCACAAGCAGAGCCTATAGTAGCAGCCACTACCAGTGCTATCAGCAAAGCCCCGCTCTTCGCATTCGTTCAGTGGTCGACCCATGCAGACTCGTACCAGCACCAGTACGCGCCTTTGGCGGACTTCGGCCTGGCGGGGAACAACACGATTTACCAGGGCCCGCTCGTCCACTGCGACCCAATCCTCGCTGATGAAGCCACAATAAAGAATGCTCGTGAGCTCTCGGGCGCGATCGCACTCGTGAAGCGGGGCGCGTGCACTTTCCCAACGAAACTCGAGCGGATCCAGTACTGTGACGCGGTCGCCGCGATCGTCGGCAACGATGACACCAGTGACCGTGACGCCGCGTTCGTCATGACTGTGGACCAAATCCGCGTCGATCACGTCACGATCCCGTCCGTGATGGTCTCGCTCGCGATCTTCGAACAGCTCGTGGCCGAGAAGGCAAAGTTTGTGCGCATCCTTTGCCTCTCGGGCGAAGCCGCTGCGGCATTCATGGCTAGTGCGGGTCAGTTGGTGTCCCTAATGCAGGTTCCGGGCCCAGTCGGTGGCGCTAAACCTGGCGAGAAGGTCGAGGAACCACTGTTGCGCTTCCATGAAGCCTGTCGCGAGGGCGACCACGGCGCCAGCCAGCGAATCCTCGATGAACGCTGTGTGGACGACTCGGAGCGACGCCAGCTCGTCAAGAAGTGTGATGTGAACCATCTCACAGCACTGCACCACGCATGTGCTGGCGGGAACGAGTTTATCCTGAGCTTGCTGATCCAGCTTGGCGCGCCAGTATACGCAGTGGATCTTGCCATGCACACGCCGCTCCACATCGCGTGTCTTTATGGCCATGGAGCCTGTGTGCGGAGTCTCGTGAAGGCCGGCGTCGCTCACCTCGCAGCTGGGAACCTGAGTTCGCTCACCACCAAGCAGAACATTGGTGGATCCACACCGCTCCACTACGCAGCGGCCGCGGGCAGCACCGACTGCCTGGAAGTGCTGCTCACAGTGAACTCGCGCGTCGATGAACATGGGAAATACCTTTTTGACGGTGTTAGTTTACCAGACAACGACGGCGCGACGCCGCTGCATATCGCCTGCCGGACTGCGAACACGGACTGTGCGATGTACCTCATTGCCGCGAATGCAGACCTGGATGCGATCGACAACAGTGGGTCCACGCCACTGCGCGTCTGCTGTGAGATGGTGAACGACCCCGAGTTTGAGACCGCGTCGCTACATGTGATCGAGAAGCTCGTGTCTGCTGGCGCGTGTATGCGCGAGCGAGCGACGATTAACAACAGCGAACTTGGTAATGACAGTCTGGTTCTCGACAGTGTCGAGTCCAAGACGCTGCGCCGAGAGCTCGAAGTGCTGTATCTGAGGCACGAAGCGCAGCGGTCGCAGCAGAGATCCAGCGACCTGGAACGAGAAAACGCTCAGCTCAAGAGCCAACTGAGCGAGTTGGAGACCCAGGTGAAGCAGGTTGTAGCGTACAACCTGGCGTCCCAGGTCGCGGAAGAGAAGCAACAGCGAGCGTTTGAGGTGCAGCAAATGCAAATCGAGCAGCTCCATGTGGAGATGAAGACGATCCTCCAGGTGCTGCACTCGCACAGCGACAGCTCTCCGTCTTTTGCTGGTTCTCTACATGGTGGCGCTCTCACTTCAGTATCGCTATCCCATCACAGTAGCTTCTCATTGCTGGGCAGTAAGATAGGCGAGCCTCAATCGACTGCCGGTGGTGAAGAAGCGCTCGCTCAAGAAGCCGCACTGGCACGGGATCTGGGAAAGAAGTTCTGTCGCGAGCAGAAACTCGCTATCGCCGAGATGTACTTTGCGAAATCGCTCGAGCTCTTCCCACTTCCTGGCGTCCACCGTTTGCTTGAGCAGGTGAAAAAGCTGCAGCACGACGCTGCTGAACAGCACAAGTCGCTCGAGACCGAGTCTCATAGAGGAATGAACCAGAGTCGTGGTATTATTCAGACGATGACCAAGTCGAAGCTCATCCAGCAGCTAAGAACCACGCTCGCCCAGTCGAATGCCCCCGCTCGCGTGCTCGAGTCCATTGAGCGCGAAGTCCACAAACTTGTTGGGCTCCAAGAAGGCTCGGCTGATTTTGAGACGACGCGCAAGTGGATCGAGTGGCTCGTGGCGCTACCCTGGGGGGATCCGTTCTCGGGTCTCCAGAATGCAGACTTGTACCTCGCGAACCGCGACATTTTCCAGCAGGTGAGTTTGCTGGAGAAAGAAGAGCAAACGAGTCATCTCCAGCGAGCTGTACGCATAATCCAGCGAGCGTTCCGAGAACACTACGCAGTGCACATGCTGACGCGCTCGATCGCTTCGATTCGCATCCAGGCGGCTTTGCGAGGGTATCGTGCTCGTTCTGAGTATCGAAGAAGGTTGGAAGCTACAACATTGTTGAAACATGGTGCGAATCGACTTGGTGGCGCTCCGAATTGGTCCAGCGGTGATGACGCCACTGGCAGCAGCGACAACAGACTGACTGCAGAATTAAAGGTGCCAGTAGACTTTTCAACGACGCTGGACCCGGCTGCACGTGCCAAGCTACGGCATTGGAAGACAACTGCGGTGGTCGCTGGGGCTCAGTTCGGTTCAGAGTCGCGAGGTTTGAATCTACACAGAGTGCAGAGTGGCGTGAACTCTTTATCACCCTTTCACGTGGTGCAACTGGTGCGCTATGAATCACTTGGTAACTTGCCTGTCGGTGGTATGTTCGCCATGGCTGACCGTCGTCCGCCAGTGTACTTCGTCTGGAGTCGATGGAGCGACTCGACCAGTACCGAGCCGGGCCAGTGCTCTCTTAGCGGACCGTACGAGTTGCTTGAGACCGCAAAGCAGCGCTATAAGCGAGTTTTCAACGAGCAGCTCGAGAAGAAGAACTTCGTGGTCGTCCAGTCAGCAGGACCAGTGACCAAGGCCCGAGGCTCTGAGCCAGAAGGAAAATTCCAGTCGCACGAGTGGACAGCGGCACGAGGTTCATCAATGTCACGCCTCCAGCTCTCTGCTCTGTCAGCGTAAGGTGAGCGAGAGCAAGTCGTAAATAAATAAATATTTGCTTACAATGTCAACTTGCTTGATCGAGATGTTGATTATACTTTAGAGAAGTCGCGCTTCAAGATCGCAATAGTGCAGCATGGGGCATGAGTGATAAGTGTTGCAGCCACGTCCGAGTCGCGTTGCTTTCTTTCTTTCCGCTTTCGTACTGCGAATGCACGCAAGCACTCGTGGGTGAGTGCGTCGTGTTGTCATTGTCAGTTAGCCGTCGATCCATCCATCATCCCACAAACGATGCGCTTTATTTACGGCAAACAATGCCCGTGATTGAGCGCGAAAAAATAATCCCGTTTCTAGCTGCGAAATATAACGGTATTAAACGGTAAGTTTCCATTTGTCAAAAACGTGACTGACGGGCAGTTTTTGAGTGAGTAATTGGGGATGCTCTAAGAGGAACGATGCACGGTAAACAGTACATTAAATGGGGCATCGCTCTGCTCATATATTGGTTGGACCGGTATCAACGAAACGCCTTTTTTTAGTTGGCCGTTTCACTTGGTTTCACTATCCAGTACCGCTGTTCGAAATTGAGTAATTAGCGAAAGCGTTTTGTTTTTGTGAGTTTTGCCAATCGACCGATTCGATTGTCGATTTCACACGTTTCTTTGCGGAAACCAATTGCAGAAAAGGAAAGAAACGGAAATGGCGCCGTGCTCGTAATGACGAAACCACTCGCACACACGTGCTCTAAAGTTAGCTTCCAAACGCGGCCGCTGCGGAAAGGACACGTCGCCCAACCTTCTCTCCCTGTGCCAAACAAACCAGCAGAGCCCGCGAACTCTAAGTGAGAGAGCTCAGTACAGGCGGCCGCGATGAGCGTGATCGAGACGCTACAGTACCTCTCTCGCGACGATGACGACGACAATACCGACGCCAGCGACCGTCGCCCGACGCCGCTTGACCCCGAGTACTGGCGCGGCATCACCCATTCGCTCGATGCCGCGCCGCACCCGCAAGGGTACGAGCGGTACGCGTCGCCAGTCGCGGTGCACCCGCAGGACGCGTACGGGTACGCCGCTCTGCTGCAGGCAGGCGGTGGGAACTATGCGCAGCCTCTGCACATGCACCAGCGTCCGGTCACCGCGCCTGGACACAGGGGCGGTGGTGGCGGAGGAGCGTATGGGGGAAGCGGTGGCGCACTTACAGCGTCTCCAATCAACTTCCACGGCGTCGCGCGGCCGCTGTCGATCAGTCCTATGGCCCACACCCCGTACGGTGAGAACCCGATGACATACTCGTACGCTGGCGGCTTTGGCGGCGGTTCTTTTGCGCACGGCCACCAGGGATTTGCGCAAAGTGAGGCCGACTGGGGCCATCTGGCAGCTCGTGGCGGGTACGCCTCAATCGGTGGCGGCAGCGGCTTTAGCGCCATTTCTGCACAGGCGCTGAAAGCGGAACTTCGCAGCTCATTCGTGCGCGCGCAGGCGTTTCTTGACCTCGTGTCGTTCTTCCAGAGCTGCGACCACGCGTACTCGGGTGGAATCCCACTGCGGACGCTCCAGGAAGGGCTGCTGGGGATGGGTGTCGCGCTGTCAAACCCAGTGCTGCAGAGCATCGGCCAACTGTTTAGCATCCCAGGGTCCGGGCTGGTGGACTACACAGCGTTCAGTCGGTTTCTCGAGCTCGACGGTCAAGAATTGTACGTACGCTCGCGCCAGCATTGCTGATTGCTTGGGCGTGGGCCAGTGTGTGTGTTAACGCTGACATGGACTTGGTCTGTGTGTGATATTGCAGAGACACGATGAGAACAACAGTGTCGGCGCGGAGAAGCATCTTGCTGAACAGTGGACTCGATCTCGCGCAGATCTTTGCACAGAACGACATCCACCGCTCGGGATTTGTTTCGCGGTCGACGTTCGCGTCCATTCTGCGGGACTGCGGGATTCCGATCGCAGACACGACGCTCCACTTCCTGATGGTGTATCTGTCAAAGCCGACCGACACGACTGCTGTGTCATATGTTCGCTTTCTGGACATGACTGGAGGCAGCATGCTGAATGCGAGTTGGGGAAGTGGCATGGCCCTCGGCAACCAATTTAGCCGCGCAGCCCCGGCGTCCTGGACAGAAGGACGGTAAGCACTATTGCTCTCACTGCTTGAATATGCACTGGTCGTTTAACCATTAATCCTAACTTCCACCATTCGGACTCGCTTGAATGTTGTGGCTTTTTGCAGTATGCATGCTTCCCAGGAGAGCTACGCACGTCCATTTGACCCTCCCATGGCTGTGCCAGCTACGAGTCGACGAGGTCGCTTCGTTGATCATGCTTCGTCTAGTCCGGACAGCATTGCTCCGCTCCCGCGCCACGGCTGGGTGTGTCGAGTCTGCTCTCATCAGCAGATTGAAGACTGGGTCACTCACTGTGAGATTTGCGAGACCTCGAAGCCGCGGCCAGGAAAAAACGGTGCGGGCTACGTAAAGTGCTCGCATTGCAAATTCGACAACAACTACGACATGGAAGATTGCGAGATGTGCGGGCGTGTCCTTAATGGGATCAGCAAGAAGTCTAGCAAATCGTCGAAGAAGTCCAAGTCCAAGCACAAACGCTTAGTGGCGTTGTCTTCAAGCTCGTCAAACTCTTCGTCTTCGTCCGACGAGTCGTCATCAGACTCTTCGAGTAGAAGCAAGCGATCTTCTCGCAGTAACAGACGAAAGTCGAACAAGAAGAGGTCCAAGTCCGCGAGTCGCAGCCGAAAGAAGAAAGAAGAGAAGAAGATTCGCTTCCAGAGAGGCGAAGAAGTCCAGGCAATCCCGCTTGGCGAAAGAGGCTACCAAGTTGGTGTCATTGCCCGCGTGCGATCGGATGGCACATATGACATCGAGTTTGACGATGGCCAGTACGAAAAGCACGTTGAGGACGACAGCATTATGGAGATCCCCCGCGCCCAGGTTGTAAAAGCAGAGAGGTTCTCCGACTCAAAACCGAGCTCGAAGAAGATCCAGTCTGGCGATGAGTCGAGGGAGAGATTTGATTCGGATGACCGCATTGAAGCGCGGTTTCAAGGCGGTGAGCGCTTCTTCGCTGGCACGATCAAGAAGTGCCGCACCGATGGCTCGTATGACATCGAGTACGACGACAGTGAGGTCGAGTTGCAAGTGCGATCAACGCTTATCAGAAAATCCAAGCCAAAGAGCCCGAAGAAAGCTGCAGTGAGCGTCAAAGAGAGCAGCAAGCCGAGCAAGGAAGACGAAGGTTCAACTTCCGAGGCATCGTTTGTGAAGGGACAGCGAGTGGAGTTCAAGATTAGAGGGCACTCTGACTATCTCAGCGGAAAGATATTTCGCGCACACGCTGACGGTACGTGCGATGTGGAGCTCGATAGCGGCGACCTGGAAAAACATGTACCCAACAAGAACATTCAAGTTCGGGCCAGCAAATCGCCTGCCAAGGCAAAGCCAATGATGGCGACGAGCGACGATGAACCTGTTCGTCCGAAACGCCCGATCAGCAGCGCTGTGAAGAAGCCCATCGTGGACTCGTCATCAGAGGATTCGTGCGTGGTCGTGAAGAAATACAAGGACGGAGACAAGATCGAAGCGAAGCACAAGAGCAAAGACAAGTACCTCCCAGGAGTGATCATCCGATGCCGACTGAATGGATCGTACGACGTTGAGTACGATGACGGAGACAAAGAAAGCGCTGTTCACGCACGCCTCATTCGCCCACGTGAATCCTCGTCTCCATCCAAGAAGGCCCCGAAGCATGAAGAAAGCAGTGAAGATGATCGGAAGAACAAGTTTACTGTTGGCCAACCTGTCGAAGCGAAGTACAAGGGGAAAGACAAGTACTATCCTGGTACTATTGCGCGATGCAGACTGAACGGAACGTACGATATCGATTACGACGACGGTGAGAAGGAGAGCGCGGTGTCTCTAGACCTGATTCGAGCGAAGGCCTCCAGTCCTGCGAAGCAGAAGAGACCAGTGAGTGATAGCAGTGAGAGCGACATTAAGCCGAAGAAGAAGTTTGCGATGGGGCAGAAGGTTGAAGCCAAGTACAAAGCCAAAGACAAGTTCTACCCCGGAGTGATTGCGCGTTGCCGGATCAATGGCACCTACGACATTGATTATGACGATGGTGAAAAGGAGACTGCAGTGGCAGCCGATCTGATCCGAGCGAAGTCAGCATCAAGTCCCCCGAACAAGAAAGCTGACTATACCAGTGAGGACGATCGCAAACCCGCGAAGAAGTTCACGGAAGGCGAGAAGGTGGAAGCGCAGTACAAAGGCAAATCGAAATTCTATCCTGGGGTCATCACTCGCTGCCGCCTCAACGGCACGTACGACATCGATTACGATGATGGCGAGAAAGAAACTGGCGTCGCC
>JAASFY010001283.1:0-10501 GCA_023334035.1 Globisporangium okanoganense
GTGTCGAAAGCAAAGTGAGATTTTTTGCGCTTGTAGCGGCGGCGTCTGCAGCTGCAACCATCCGCTGCGCATGCGCCTCTTCAGAGAGTCGCGCCCACACATAGTGTGGAATACACAATTTCTTCGCGTTTCGCACTTACCAAAATAGACGATATTAAATAGTTTATCTGGTATACTCGTCAAAAACCAAAAATATATGTTCAGACAGCAACCTTTTTAGACAAATTAGACACTGGGCTAAATTATTGTGAATCTCTTCCGTGAATTGTGCACGTATGTGGTGAAACTTTTGGTCGTTTTGCCAACGACCGAAACATAAACCGTACATATACAAATGCCAAGTACTATTGGTCATTATATCAGATTATGATATATTGACCAAAAGTCTCATCGTTTATACTTGGCATTCGTATTGATGTACAATTTATGTTTTGATACAGGAGCATTTGATACAACATTGTTTGGGTAGGTGTTACCCAAACCATATCGGTATATCGGTATATACTCAGAAAGTATTTTTTTTGCAAGAACGAGAAAAGAGCAGGCTTGAGATCGCGCCAAGCTACGAGCAACAATGGCGGAGCAGAAGCGCTCATTTCGTACGTCTCTCTCTCTCTGTAGAGTCTGCATAGCTGCAGTATGGCACACTTCAGTGCTTGTGTGTTTTATCCATGCAGCTCATATTATCTCTATGTGCTTATATGGCTTGACTGCTGCTGGCGTCACGCAGGTTCATGAACATCACGGGCGCAGAATCCGCGAGCGCGCTGCAGTTCCTCGAGGTGCGTGAGCTTTTGTCTGCGATGTTTGCTGACGTGTAGCATGCGCACAATACCAACATATACGTGCTTGTGACCGAGTGTCTGCGGATGGTTTGGGGTAGGTTTTACCCAAACCAGCTGCTCCATGTCGGTATATCGGTATATTACCATACATGGTTTTGGGTAGATTTTGCCCAAATCAGCTGCTCGGTATCGGTATACCGGTATCCTACCGATATCCTACAAACAGACTTGACATACATGGTGCGCGAAACGACACGAGCGTAACGTGCTGACCTCACCCGCTGCAGAGCGAGCCATGGAAAATGGCGGCGAGACGACCGCTGAGCAGGAGCGCATGTCGTCGCAGGCACCGACGAGGCCCGGTGCGAGCGACATGCCTGAGCGCCGCGCGTCAGGTGGAGCCACCGTGACGAGTGGCGGACCGGACGCCGCCGACATGGCGCTCGACGTGGACGTCGGCCGCACCAGCAGCAGCATCCAAGGGCAGTCGGCGTTCATGACGCGGCAGGCGGAGCGTGCGCACCTGACAGGCCTGTCGCCGATCGAAGAGATGCGCATCGCACAGAACGAGCTGCGCGCAAAAGCCGCCAAGCAAATCGTACCCACACGCTCTTCTATAACAGCGCGTACCTCCTTTTCCCCACTAACAGTGCTGCGTACCATGTGTATATGTGTATGTGTCGTTGTGTATAACAGTTCTCTGAGAAGACGCGCTTCGAGACGAGCTTCCAGAGGCTCATCACGACGAAGGAAGTCGTGCGTAAGCTCAAGAACAAGGCCAAGGTCGCCGCCGCGCCCTCGAGGCTTGACGTCCACAACGAGCAGCTCGACAAGGACATGGACGACCTCACGCCCGGTACGTTCCTCGTATCTACAGCCAGCCGGCCAGCCAGCGTTTCGGAATACTTGATTGGCTGTGGCCTGACTGAATGCGGATTGATTGATCCATTCGTGCTATCAGCCGAGGCACTGAGCTTCGTCGAGGCCGTGTCGCAGGACGCCACGCGCATGTTCCAGAAGGAGCAGGAGCGCGAGGAGTCGACGCTGCCGTTCTACATTTTCTCGCCACACAGCAAATTCCGCCTGCGCTGGGACATCCTCTCGGTCGCGCTCATCTCCTGTGAGTAGTTTGTCCATTCATTCGTTTGTGTTTCTTGTCGGTCTGTTGAACCTGACCTCCGCCTATTCTCGGTGGCTGTGTATAGACAACGCGATCATTATCCCGGTACGCCTCCCAGCTTGGCTCTTCTCGATGTGCTCCTGAGATGAGAGAGCTCATCGTTTGCTCTCTTTCTGTTAGTTCCAGATCGCCTTTGGCAACTCGATCCCGCCGTCCGTCACGTGGATCGAGGACTTCCAGCGCTTCGTCGACGCGTTCTTCATCGCAGACATTGTGAGTACTTGAGTAGTATACACGCGTCCTGAATCGAAGGTATACCTGGGTACTAAGTGGCTTGCACTATATATACAGGTCGTGACGTTCCTCTCTGCGTACGAGAACAACGGACGCATTGAGGACCGGCTGCGCGTGATCGCGACCAAGTACGTCCGGTCGTGGTTCGTCGTCGACCTCATCTCGTCCTTCCCCATCTACCTCATACAGGGCACGTACTCGCGCGTGCCGCAGCTCGCGAGGCTCTTCCGGCTTTTCCGGCTCTTTCGGCTCTTCCGGATGCTCACGCTCCTGCGCATTCTCAATAGGTACACACTGTCACTCACCATGGGCTGTGTAGTAGTATACACCCCCGCTGACATTGTGATGATCATTGTTAAAACTGCGCAGGTTAGAGTACGCGCTGTTACTGCGCTCGACTGTGAGCAGCATCGTCAAGTTCTGCTTCCTTGTGGCCTTCACGTCCCACTGGCTCAGGTGAGTGCAGTATATGGCTAGGTGTAGCCATTCTGGGAATGTAGCCATCTGGTCTTATCAGATGTTGATGTGGTTGGTTGGTATACGTATAGCTGCTTCTTCTACCTGATTGGCGAAGGCAACGGCAGCGGTAATGGCTGGGTCGCGGCCCAGGGCATTTCCAACTCGGGGCTCTACGAGAAATACGTCACGGCCTTCTACTGGGCCGTCATGACCATGTGCGGTTTGCATCAGTACCTCATAGGGTATCCTGCCTAGGCTAACCGTTTGTATATTTTAATATATTGATTGACCTCCACTAGGACCACAGTGGGCTACGGCGACGTGCACCCGTACACGACCAGCGAGCGCATCTTTGCGATCATCGCCATGGTCGTGGGCGCCTGGATCTTCGCGTACGGGATCACAAACGTCGTGGCGATGGTGGCCAACCTGAACGCGGCCGACGGCGTCTTCCACCTCAAGATGGACGAGCTGAATGACTACATGGAGGCGCGGCAGCTGCCCGTGCAGCTCCGGTTCGAGATCCGCGAGTTCTTCTTTAACGCGCGCATGTCGACCGAGTCCAAGCTCTCGAACGAGACCCGAATCCTGGCCGAGCTCTCGGCGCTGCTGCGGTCCAAGATCGCGTTCGCGATCAACGACTCCGTGCTGAGCAAGATGCCGTTCTTCATGGGCGCGGACCACAATTTCCTCATGGAGCTCGCGCTCAGCATGCGGATGGTGTGCTTCCCGCCCATGGAGGAGGTGATCCTCGAGGGCGAGATCGGTGAGGAGATGTTTTTCATCTTCCGCGGCGTCGTCGAGATCGTCAAGGAGGGCGTGCAGCTCGGCCTCCTGGGTCAGAAGCAGTACTTTGGCGAGATGGCGATCCTCAACCAGAACTGTCTGCGGACAGCGACTGTGCGCACGCTCTGCTTCTGTGAGCTGCGCATGCTCACGCGCGAGAAATTCCTGATCGCACTCGCGCATTTCCCAGCCATGAAGCAACGGATCGCCAAGATCGTCGACCGGCGTTCAAGGCGCAAACCTACGGAAGCCGGCAGCCCACCGTCGTCTGTGAGACGCACGAGCTCGTCGTCGTCGCTGGACAAGATGGCGGCCACGCTCCCTAGCAATATGGACGAGAGGACAGCGCGCGAGATCACGATGCCGGCCCCCGAGACGACGCTCAACCGCATCAGCCTGCTCAACTCCGGTTCGTTCCGCGTGCAGGCCGCCGAGGGCGACCTCGAGAGCATCCAGAGCAAGATTGACGCTTTGATCCAGCGGCAGGACACGCTCTCGCTGCTGCTGCAGGAGATGGAGGGCCACATAACCGAGGTCCGCTACAAGCAGTCGTCTCGGTCCACGTTGAGCGCGCTGTGAGTCTGGTTGGCTGCTGATTAATAGAATAGCATTGTAATATAGTAGAATCATAGCCTCGTCATGTAAGACCTGGGCTTCTCTGTGCTAATCTGTGGCCTGTGGGGCAAAGGGTCTAAGGTTTGTGTTGTAGTGGTTGTTAGAGTGAGAAATGGCGCAAAAAGAGAGAGCAGTTGAGCCAAACGGGGAGTTCTACATGAGGTTGTTGGTCTCGTCCGGCACGCGTACCGTGGCGCCTTCAAGGTCCTTTGTCACCTTGATCTGGCAGCCCAGGCGAGACCTATTGGTGTCACAACAGTTCGAGTTAGTTAGCCACGACACCACTACCAAGAGCGCGTCGTTACGAGATGTCGTCGCGCCACGTACGTGTCGGTGAGCCCCCACGCAAGGTCGAGCATGTCTTCCTCCTCTTCGCTGATCTCCGGCAGCTTCTCAAAGAGCTCCTTCTCGAACACCAGGTGGCATGTCGAGCAAGCGAGCTCGCCACCACAGGCGCCTAAAGCAGATTCCATCACGCCACAATTAGTTTGCAGAATTGCAGCTATGCGTGCACGGACTCGATCAATTCTATCGTTCGCTAGTAGAATACATACCTTCCAGCTCAATGTCGTTCTCGTGCGCGACGTCCAGGAGCGACTGCCCCGGCGTGGCTGAGACGGTCGCGGCCTCGCCCTCGGCGTCGATGAACGTGAACGTCACCTTCTCCTCGGTCGAGAACGCGCGCTGCGACGGGAACCGCTGGCTCCATGGGAATGACACAGCGGCACGCGATGGCTGCAGATAAGAGCGACGCAGGACCGCCATCGATAGAGAGGAGGACGCGTTGCGCGCCACCAGCGTCGCAGCAGCGCGGTGCATCATCATCACCGACGTCATCGGTTTTGGAGCTCTTCGGGCTTCGTTCAGCACGCGGAATGGCTCAGAGTAATACTGTGAAACATGATATCACACTCGATCGACTTGGAGAGGGTATGCGTAGAAAGATGCCACTTATTGTAACGCTTAACAGGGAATACTTGCATGTTTTCTAACATAACTCTCTGGAAGATATTGAGGGGGGATCCAAATATAATGCCAGAAAGAGAAGAAAGGAAGAAGAACAGGACGATGCCGGCCGCCATGCAGGACGTGGAGATGACGGAGCCAGAGGTGGTGCACTCGCTGCAGATCAAGTTCGATGACGCGGCGGATCTCGTCGCGGGCTTCACGGCGATCTCCAAGCCGGACCAGGCGATCCAGCTCTACCAGGAGATCCTCTCGTATCACGGTACGTTCCGACAAAGATCGATACTGGAGCTCTTCGCGTTGCGTGACTGTTTGCCACTGGTGTTGCGCAGTCTGTCTACATTTACGTTGCGCGACTCGTGCACTAACGGGATGTTGCACTTGACGACTGTGCAGATGCGAAGGACGCGGCCAGTGACGAGGTGCAGCGCGTGAAGGAGCACTCGATCTACAAGCTCGGGCAGTTGTACATCCAATACGGGTACGAATATGGCAGGCAGCACTGACTTGCTGATGTGTATTGAATGCTGACGATGGGTTGGATGTGTGATGCTTGACGTGCTGTTTGTAGCCGTGAGAAGGAGCTGGCGACGCTGCTGCAGTCGCTGCGACCATACTTTGCGACTGTCCCGAAGGCCAAGACCGGAAAGATCGGTATGTTACTAGCATATGTGGTGCGTGATATATTGAGCGTTTACTCATGCTGCTGGTTCTTGGTAATGCTGTAGTGCGCACGATTATCGACATGGTCGCCAAGGTGAAGGTGCTGGACACGGACCTGGCGCTCCAGCTCCAGGCCGACCTATGCCTCGACTCGATCGACTGGTGCAACCGCGAGAAGCACACGTTCCTGCGTCAGCGCGTGGAAGCCCGCTTGGCGTCCATGTGAGTTTGTCACTACGAATTGGCTGCGCTGCTTATGTAGAGTGCTCAGCTAACAGTACACTTTATATTATTTCCCCAACAGCTACTTCCAGCAGCAGAAGTTCCAGGTCGCGCTGGACTTGATCAACAAGCTGCTGCGCGAGATCAAGAAGCTCGACGACAAGCAGCTACTCGTGGAGATTCACCTGGTCGAGAGCAAGCTGCACCACGCGCTGCGCAACGTGCCCAAGGCGAAGGCGGCGCTCACGGCCGCGCGAAGTATCTCGAACGCCATCTACGTGATCCCGAAGACCCAGGCGCAGATCGACGAGATGTCGGGCATTCTGCACGCCGAGGAGCACGACTACAAGACCGCGTACTCGTACTTCTTCGAGTCCTTCGAAGCGCTCGCGTCGATCGACGAGGTCGAGGCGCTGAGCTGCCTCAAGTACATGCTACTCTCGAAGATCGCGAGCGGCGGCGCCAGCGACGTGAACAACATTGTGAACAGCAAGCAGGCGATCAAGTTTGTCGGGATCGACGTGGAGGCGCTCAAGGCGGTCGCCAAGGCCCACGAGCAGCGCTCGCTGCAGATGTTTGAGGAAGCGACCAAGAAATACGCCGCTCGTACGTTATCCGGTTGTAGCATGAGTGGTGGTGGGACTGTGGTTTGCGTTTGCCGATAACATATATATTTAATGTTGTAGAATTGGTCGAGGACCCGCTGATCAAGACGCACCTGGGCAAGCTGTACGAGCAGCTCCTGGAGAGCAATCTCATCAAGATCATTCAACCGTTTTCGTGCGTCGAAATCGAGCACGTCGCCAAGCTCATCAAGCTCCCGCTGCCGCAGATTGAGCTCAAGTGCGTTCGTGTGTGCTGAAAAAAATGACGAACTTTGATTCACGACAGTGTTCGAGAATGCTAACATTGTTGAAATTGTGTGTGTGTGTCATTTTCACATTTTACCTAGGCTTTCGCAGATGATCTTGGACCACAAGTTCCACGGCATCCTGGACCAGGGCAAGGGCCAGCTCATCGTCTACGAGAGCGCAATGGAAGACGTACGTGAACGAACTCCTGCTGATATGTTCTTCTATCTTTCTGAAACGAGGTCAGCTGACAATGTTGTTGTGATGCGAACCTACTTCACAGAAAACCTACACGTCGGGTCTCGGAGTGATCGAAAACGTCGGCAACATCGTCGACAGCCTGTTCCGACGCGCAGACAAGCTCCACGCGTAGATCTACTAACGAATCACGCTATCGATCTTTCGCACGGAGTGAGAGTGAGAATGAGAGAGTCAGCCAATCAGGCTCGTGATAAGGAGACAACACGGGTTAACATTTCATACAGGACACTTTCGAGGGTGTGCTGGCCTGAATAATGTTCACCACCACGAAAGCTCCAACATTGTTGGATGGATATTGAGAACACCATTTGTTTCTATACACGTGTGTTATCTTTTGATTCGGGTCCACCCATCACCAACAGATATAAGAAGATCCACTCCCTCCCTCCCTCATCAGTACTGGTTGGGGTAGTAGGCGCTGCTCTTGGTGGACTCGGCCTCCTCGTAGTCAACCGACATGAGGTGCGCCTTGGAGCTCAGCACCTCATCGGCCGGGTCGACGCGCGCGCGGTTCTTCTCCTCGCGCACGAGCTGCGCGGTTCGCTGGACACGGCGCTTGCGCGCAAAGACCGCGACCACGATGAGCGTCACGACGAGCGCGACGGCCGCGACCGCGATGGCGGCGTAGGGCGGCGGGCCGTAGCTCGACATGGCGAGCAGCCCATTCGAGGACGTCCCATGGAGCTGGTGCGTGCAGCGCGGACCGCCCCAGTACTGGTTCGAGCACGCGCACACGGACCGGGCGTTGCAGTACCCGGTCTGGAACTGCAGCATGGCCGACCACGGTATCGTGCAGTCCTGGTTCGAGCGGCAGCGCGCGCCGCCGTTCACGTCAATGTGCATGTTCGCGTCGTCCGTGTACTCCTCGATGTGGTCCTGGATCCACTGGCGCGTCGGGTGGCTCGCCGGGTCGCACCCGAGCGCCATGGCCGACTCGGACGACAGGTCCTGGTATAGCCGCACGTAGTCGATGTTCATGTACATGGGGAAGCTGTCGCAGATGCGGTTGGCCTTGGCGTCCTTGCCGTCGCCGCGACAGGGCTTGTCCGTGTTGGGCGGGTGCGTGGACCACTGCTGAGACACCGCGACGTTAAGGATGATGTACATGGGCTCTTCCAGGAAGATGCGCACCGGGTTCGAGTTGGTCTCGTCCTGGCCCACGTTGATGACCGACTCGGCCGGGATCTCGAAGATCGGGTTGCCGTTGAGCATCCAGCGGATGTAGCCCTCGTCGCCCGTGACCCACTCGATCTGGTAGACCAGGAAGCTCGTGTACGCGGCCACGTGAATGCCCCAGTTCGCAGACAGCGCGTCCATCTGGTAGTCGAACTTGGCCATTGTGTTGGTCGGCGCCGTCGTGGCGTTCCGCGGCGAGAGGCAGTTGGGGTTCTGGCTGTCCGGGTCGCACAGAAACACGCCCTGGTACGCGTTCAGGTCCGTGAAGCAGTTGCCGTTCGCGTTAACGCCCCAGCGCCCGCGCGTCTTGTTGCCGTCAATGTACCCGAGGTCCGCCTGCACGTCAAGGAACCGGGGCACGTCTCCATCGTGCACTTGTTGTCCGTGAGCCCTTCTTCAGAGACGCCGCAACTTTCTCGTACGATTGCGTCTGGTTCTTGCTCAGTTCGCAGTAGTCGTTGCCGGCGTAGCGCAAGCCAACGTACCAGGACTGGATCTTGCGGTCCGTGTACACCTTCGTTGGGACGTTGGGCAAGTTGGCGCCAACGGTCTTGCACTGCGCGCCATAGAAACACTCCGTGTTCCCGGTCTCGATGGACTTGTTCACGGGCATGCGTCGAAAGTTCTGCGCGAGCCCAGGGCCGATCTGAATCGATGACGAGATGCCGACGCCGCCGCCCTCCAAGAGATCAATCTCGGGCGCGCCGCGGCCCTGGTATGGGTTCAGGCCGTGGCCCGGGTTCCCGTTGCACGCGCTGATTCGCTGGTTGTACGACGGGAAGACGCGCTCGTCGCACTGGTTGTACGAGAACGGCCACATGCGCTGCGTCGAGGCGCTGAAGATGGCGCGGCCGAGGTTGCCCATGACCCAGAGACCGGGCCACGTCGGGTAGTACTCGTTCGCTGACGCGCGCGCGTTCGGTCCTTTGGCGATATCCGGGTTCCCGGAAGCCTTGGAGGTCGCGCCGGGGAGCTTCGCGCGGATCTCGAGCATCCCGCCCTGGAAGCAGAACTTGTTCCACGACTGCAGCATCGCCGCGTGATAGTACTAGAGAAAGATATTCAGTATAATATTCAATCGTCAGTACAAGGTGGCGTGGGTTACCAGTATACACCACCACGCATTAACAACAGCTTGAGTCGCAATCAACAAAGTACATACGAAGGTAGAGTTCTGGTACACTGGCGGCCGCGTGTACTGGTTGTAGATCGAGATCGTGTTGACCTCGTCGATGGTCTTGAGCTGCAGGTAGCACACGCGCTTGGTGCCACCGTCGTCGCTCTGGTCGCACTTGACGGTCGCCATGTCGTGCGAGTAGAGCTCGAGCGCGCCGTTCACGCCGTCAGGCTTCTCGAGCGTCGTCCAGAGGTGGTCCTCGCCGGGCTTAAACGCCCGGTTCGTCTGGCCGAACTCGTCGCTCATGACAAGCTCCCAGCGCTCGCCCCGTGACGACACGTACATCTGCTTGTCCGCGGGCGTCGTCGTGTCCACCCACGTGCGCACGCCCGAGCGCGCGTCCAGCGTCAGCGGGTCGCGGGACGTGGGCGTTGAGCTCGAGTTCCCGCTGCCGCTGCTGCCCTCGTCGACCGTCGGGTTACCGCCGATGGTGATCGCGGCCGAGCCGTTGCCGCCGCTCGCCATGGAGGTCGACACGTGCAGCGCCGCTACGAGGGCCACGAGCGCCTGCCACCAGAGCATGCGCGCCATATTGTATCTGCTTATATTTCTAGTGCGATCGGTCGCTTACAAGGCTGGCTGGCTGGAGGCGAGGCGAGTCGTGGGCGAGAAAACGAGTTGCTTGGAGAACTGGGTGAAGCCCAATGAAGAACTGACGGGCGGCTTTCACGTCCAGCGAGCATGCTGTCGTCGCGCGAACGATCCATAGACCTCCATAGACCGCCCGTGTCGGCAGAGTAGGGCATCACCATAAATTGCTTCCGCCTGTTTGTTTCGTGGGAAATTCGAAAACCCGGGCCGAAACCAGCTACAGGTATTACCTAGAACCTTCACAACGGTATATCTTTACAAATGGATATCCTACCATTTTGAATTGCTGTGCGGAATGCTCTCGTATGTCAATTGGACTGTATAAATGTACAGTCACACCTCCCATTAACTAAACCTTTCAAACTTTACCACCTGTCTAAAATATTCACCGCTTCTTTTTATCTCTCTAATATGATCAGTCTTTTTTACAAACACTGGTGATTCAAAAAATGGCGGCACAAAAGAAAAGCAAGACAAAGAAGACACGGACGATGCCGAAGACCTCGACGCGTGCCCGCCTGACAAACGCGCAGAA